>JAFVLL020022594.1:0-50645 GCA_021397915.2 Tor tambroides
AAAAATAGTTTTAATATATTATATGCATTTTGACCTTCTGTCTCTTTTATTGAAAGTTTCTTGCATGTGATGAATTTAATAATAATAATAATAATTATTATTATTATTATTATTATTATCATTATTATTACTATTCTACCTGTAACTATAAATATTTGTAAAACAAATTATATATATATATATATATATATATATATATATATATATATAATTTATTATTATTTTTTACTTGATCTATTACAGTTCATGCAGTTTTTGCTCAACACTTTTGGACTCAAAGTTCCTAATAAAAATTCATTTCATATGTATTACTATGCATTATACATATTATTATTAGGCTACTATTACAATGATAACTTTAAAGATTTTTTTATTTCTAATATAAAATACTGAAATACTATAAAAAAAGTACTTCGGGGCACTAAACAGCAGGCCATCCTCTGGCCACATATTAGCCAAATCTGTGGAGAAAAGGCAAGCTAGTGTTTCAATGATACATATGAATGAGCTTCTGTAGGGCACTAATGGCCTCCCAGCAGTGAAACATTCACATAACATGGCAACCATGTGTCATGTCTGATAGAAACAACAGAGGATTCAAACGCCTTGCAGGAACGGTTCAACCTTCTCAACCATCTCATTCAACAAATAAAATAATAAATAAACCTCTGTAAATCAGTAATTTAAACTGCACATGCAGCCAGTTTCCATTGCTTTCATTATTGCTGTTGTCACATATAAAGGCATTTAGAGCCATTTTAAGTGACCGCATTTTCATTAAAACGCATTAGCACTAGGTTAATGAGCACCAAGAGACATTTGCGTCTTTGGTGTGTGTGAGTGAGTGAGTGAGTGAATGAATGAATGAACGAATGAATGAATGAAGAAAGGAATCAAGAAGCATCCAACCATTTTAAGGTAGACTTACCCATTTATAATGATATAGCCTAATATACGGATATAATGTAATTTATCATCTAAATTGTCACGTATAAAGTGTCAATTAACATCTCTTGTTTGTACAGGTCAGTGCCACTAGAGCAACACGTAGCGATATTGCAGTGCCAGCGGACCTTCAGTCGATCAAAGATTTGTTGTTTTCGCCTTAAAGGGGATGATACAACACTAAACCAATGACTGATCCCCCTCAGCTATCAAAATGACTGACAGATGTTTCTCCTGAGAGCGTTACTAGAAGCGTTCAGTCCGCGCTCGTCTCCATTGCGCTCGCGCATCTGCCATCGAGACGCGAGTCAAACCATTGAGCAATTTCACAATGTTCACAAACAACTGTGTATAGAAACAGCATAAAACACGTTCTTCATAACAATACATAAATAATACAAAAACTGATTCGAATGAATCGCTTAACAATCGACTGAAGCTTTCGCGCGACAAGTAGCTAAAGAGACCACAGAGCGTCCGTTAAATTTCACGATTCATTTCTGAAAATCTCTAAATAAACGGGCTATGTGTTGTACCAAATGTGCCAAATCGCATGAAATGTAACTGCTTTATGTTTTTTCGCCTTACCTTAGCAGTTTAGAGATGTATCCCTGTTGCTTTTTGGTCGTAATTCTTTGAGGCGGCTCTGGAGAGGCGGTGAATGAGGGGGTGTTAAGAGACAGTTGTGTTCATATGAATACACGATGGTGAAGCAGGAATTAGCCGACAGGACTTGCTTAATATTGATCAAGAGACAAATCACAGTTCTCTAGGAACAGGTCTGCAGGATGGCAGACCCGAACTAATCGAACAAAGCATATAGATTCTGTCAGAGAGTGAAGAATGGACTGATTGTAGGCTGTTTGACCATCTCAAACTTAGCCTAAGGTTTTAAAATGGCACATAACATTTCCTTTGTAATTTTTTGGATTGTTTCATTATGTGACACGCTTTCAAGCTATTAAAAACCTTAAAGGGAAAGAGAGTTTAATATGGCTAATGAGGGCATGACATGTTTTGGTCAGAATGCACCTTATTTAGAGTAGGGTGAGTTCAGGTTGATTGGGACATTTTGTCCCAGTCATCTCAATGGCAAAAAGTCTCCTAATTTAGCCGAATTTACCCCTGTGTCATATTTATTTGCATTTTCCCTCACAGCCTTCTTTTCATTTGTGAAAAAATATGACACCTACCCTGAATAAGATCCATGTGTGCAGCCTATTTGTAGTGAACTCTAAGATCAGATATTAAAGCATATAGAAAATGGCTAAGATTCCACATATTTTCACAATATTTAAAGTAAATCCAATTAAAATATTTGTAAAGAGAGCATTTGCAATATCAGTTGACATATGGTTTTGTATAACTCACATAAAGGGGACAAAACATTGTCTGATACCGATAAGGCGGTGGTGGGCTTTGGATCCCTGAAAAGGCATAATGAACCCCCATGAGAAATTATTAAAGATATTTTTACAGGAAAATAATAATTGTAATAATTTATTATTCCAAATAGTGTAATATTGGCCAATTAATCAGTCTTGACCAACCAAACTTGGAAGATTGTTAATGGAGAAATGGACCAAGAAATATATAGGCTATATATTAATTAGCAGCACTTTGATCCACTGTAAAATTGTAAGGACTCCATTAGTTTGGTGTGACTATTCTAGTCTACCCCGTGTGATGTATTTATTTTTATGCTTTGGCAAACGCTGAAGATATGCAGCTTCATGTGTTCATTTGCTCACATGTTCCTCAGTGTTTTTTTCCTCTGAGAGAGAAAAAAGGGAGAGAAAGAGACACACCAGCCACTGTTCGCCCACACATCTTCAGGTAGAGAAGAAGCGCTGATTATCAGCACTCAGTTATGTAGTGCTGCAAACATCCCTGTGGTCTGAACTCACTGAGAGATGCATGTATTAGAGACTGTGGTTCCTTATTCACGTGGGTGTTTATTCTGTCACTATAGGGTATTTTTGCCATGAAAGCACTTCCTCAGATTCAGTGGATGCTGTTGCAGCAATAATGCGATCGCACCTTTAACAAACAGGGAGACTTTCTTACAAACGTCGTGCATTGAGGGTAAATAATGCCTCAAGATTCTGTCCCAAGGTCTTTCAAGGCCATTCTATCAAAGTTAGACATGAGAAAGAAGGAATCAATGGAATTTATCGATACTGGATCTAAAGCACATGGCAAGTGCTCATTGCTGATGCATTGACCCATCAACTCACACTCCTCCACCATTTACTCATTTCTCTACAAACATGCCACCCAGTCACTCATTCGCCCCGCAATTCCTGCCCCACAGACATGCTTACATTGTCATCTGATGATTAAACAGATATATTAACTGTGGTTTTATTCAAAAGCTTACAAGGGATACTTTCATCACCCACAGGCAAAATTTCATTAATAAAACCAGCTGGCACTGGCCTCTTTCTAGGGTGTTTTTAAACCACTGAGAATATTAAGACATGTCTCTCTGATATGCAGCAAAAGTGCATTGACCTGCATAAGGAATATATAGCAAGATGAGAATGATTTGATTGAGAACATGTACTTGTCAGTATAATGGCATGTAAGGAAATCAGTAATTTGAAAACAACCATGCTGACGTTCACCATGTGATCATTATTAACAACACAAACTCTTCAACACATACAAATTCAGACTCTTGCCTATTTTTCAATTGGTTTTTGATGAAATTGTCAAGGTAAAACCTAAAAAAACTAGCAGACTGAATCTCATAAAACATGTCTTGGTCATTTTTCACCCTCAAATCAAAAGAAAGAAATGTGAAATGTGCTTGCTTTAAGAAAAATAAGCTTATTTATTTATTTTTTTGTTTTCAATTATGACATTGTTTTCATCCCAATTAAGCAACCCCTCATTCTCATTACTGCCAGTAAAAATATAATTATGCAGATACTACTTACAGTAAGTTGTAAATTATTTTATGTGCTGTCATTGTCTTTTTGTAAATAATCAAATAATTTGAAAATAATGTTACTATGGAAATAATCTTAATGATCTTAAAATAGGTCCTAAATGGCTTTAAGCTAGAAAAAAAAAATCTGTTTTCTCTGCCTGCACAAAAAAACTTCTTACTTATGAATAATGAAATTATAATTATAATGGACAAGAGTAACACTTTATTTTACTCTGTCCTCTTTACATATGTTACATGTACATAGTAATAACAATAAATTATGCATAATGACATACAACTAACCCTAAACCCTCACCATATAGTAAAGTACAAATTAAAGTACAAGCATACAGTATGCAGTAAATGTATTAGAAATGCACTGGACATAAAACACGAGTCATTCGATGTGCAATTTGTTTTAGTTTCTTAATTTTTTATTAAGCAAATTCCAGATTACAAAGAAGAAATGCCACAGTTTTAATAATAATAATAATAATAATAATAATAATAACTGTCATCATCATCTTAAGTCAGGCACAATTGCTTTGGCATTATGGAATGAAAGGCATGCAAAACTGATAGCTGAAAACCGAAAAGTAAAGACAGGAAGGCTGAGAGCGAGAAGAGAGAGAAATGAAGGGAAAAAGAGGAAAAGACAACTCAAATGAGTGAGGCAGCTTCAGCTTAATGGGACTTTGAGAGAGACAAATCAAGACAAAAGACAGCCCACCGGGAAAAAGCAAAAAAAAAAAAAAAAAAACCATTGAGAGGAAAAGGATATGAAGATGAAAAAAAAAAAAATGTCAGGCAAAATGGTACATACATATTTATAAGCCAGGCCCTCAGCGTAGAGCGCAACAACAACAAATGTCAACTGGAACTGAGAGAGCAGAAAGCTCATTATAACGCAATTATTAGTAAAAGACAAGAAACATAAACAGATATTCACATTTCAGACTTAAAAGCAGACTAAATTTGTACCACCAGCAATGCTTGAATAAATATTAGGATTCAAAAATCATTCCTTTTACTCTTTTCATTTCCCATAAATCATACTTTCAGTTCTGCATATTTCACTTGTAATATGGCTACAATATAAATTGTTATGCTATGTATTTCTTTACTATCCAGCAGGAGCCAGTCCTGTTCTTCATAACTATTCGTATTTTATAACTATTTATGATCATAATATTTACACACAATAATGAACTCTATCAGTTATAACACTCTGGAAAATATCTCAAGCTTCTGTGCATTAAAATTTTAGTCTTAAGGGCATAACAGGTCATTATAATAATATCTATTAGCTAATATTTATTAAGGGATATTTTTCTACAAAGGTCGACGTTTATGCATTAGGAAAAGGGACCGATTTATTGGTATAATAATCATACTGTACAAACTGTCTTTACTGCATTGCTCAATCAATGCAGCATCCGCAGGCACCAGGTATGGAAGTGCTGACTCATCTGCCTCATTTTAGTCAATGAATCGAATACAGATTTCATACAACTTGTGGTTCAGACACGGTCCTTTAGTGCTCTAATGCACTAATACTGCATGACCAGTAGATGGCGGAATATACCAGGAGCTCTCAAGCACATTGTTTTGCGCTGTTAAATTCTCCCTCATGTTGATTTCTGTTATTTTTCATTAACCCACATTACTCTAAAACATGATATCTGAAACACTGCAGGACTGATGTACAATAGCATCCGTTATAACACATATACGTAGGTTTGCAATCGATTTTGTATAATAAACACTTTGTAGTAATAATATCAATAATAAACAAGAAGTAACGGCTGCATTTTTAAGATGATGACTGAACAGTGAATTCATATAGGAGTCAGCCTCCATTCTAGGTTAAGGTAAATATGTTTAAAATTTTCAAACGTTTCCTTTTTGTATCGTGCTATACCACTGCTAAATGTTTTTAAAACATTATTTTTTGGAATATGAGAGCACAAGAAAACACAAGGCATATTGAGGGCCGTGGGGCCAAGCGTACAACATCCCAGTAAAGAAACATCAGCCAGCTTTGTAGAACATCTACCCTGATGTACAAATCTAAAAACATTACAAATTGATAGTAAAGGACAAATCGAACTTTTCTTTGCCCACATGATAAAACGTAGGTAAATATGTTGGACTACACTAGATGACTACTGCTCTTGATACATTATGTACAGAAATTGTCCGCTGAAATAAATCTGCGACACCATTTAAAGAAATCCGCCACCTTTAGGGCACATTCGTGTCTTTTTGCTTTAGTATAAACAAGAAATGGTATAAATAGCCTCATCGTGCTCATGATATATGAGGTATGAGGGAATGAAAAATGTTATGGTGTGCAATCAGATTTAAACATTTTACATAGAAATTTAAATACGTATACAGTTGTTTTCAACTATGTTCAGCAAGTCAGTAGTTTGTACCTTTCTTCTCCATACATTCTTTCTATATGTATAAATGCTACTCCTTCACTTATTAATCTCGCTCTGAGAATCTGTTAAACTTCATTCAGGCACAGAGTTGTAAGTGAAGCGCTTCCTCGTCTACCTCTTTTCAACTTAGCACCCTTTTGATCCCATAGTCTCTGGAGATTTATCCTCTTATCTAATGTTATGCCCATATTTCTGTTGTTTAAGTATCTTAAACGGAGGAAATCTAACACGGGGAGGCGCTCATACGCATATGCGCATGGTAGCGAGGGGGCGGGACTGCGGATGGGGGCGTGGCCATTGGGAGGGACTGAGGGGCGTGGCCACCGGAATGGGTGGAGTGGATGGTGTGAGGATAGGAAGAGGACGAGGAGGAGGAAGCAGGTGGGAGGTGATAGCTGGCCCCAGATGAGGGGCCCGAGGAAGAGGGTGGATTGGAGGGCCCTCTGCTTTTCGGCGGAGGAGGCAGTGGGGTCTGGTTGAGCTGAATGGAGATGTCGCTGGACACCTCGGAGCCGCTGCGTCCGCGCTGAGGAGGAGGCCAGGAGTCGGGGTGCAGGTACTGGCCGCTGTAGTCGCTGCATTCAGACAGGCGAGGGCGATACAGCGCAGGGTGGGGCCGGTACATCTCTTCCTCGGCGTAGCGTTTCATGAAGAGATAGACAGACATGACTCCAGCACCCTGGTACAACAACAAAACTAGTCAATCACCAGCATTATTCAGTTTACAGGGTTAATTCACCCAAAAATCAAAATTCTGTCGTTAATTACTCACCCTCATATCGTTCCAAACCTGTAAGACCTTCGTTCATCTTCGAAACACGAATTAAAATATTATTGATGAAATCCAAGAGCTTTCTGACCCTGCATAGACAGCAACGCAACTACCACGTTCAAGGCCCAGAAAGATAGTAAGGACATTGTTAAAATAGTCCATGTGACATCAGTGGTTCAACTGTAATGGTATGAAGCTACCAGAATACTTTTTGTGTGCAAAAAACCAACAATTATTCAACAGTTCTTCTCTTCCGTGTCAGACTTTGACGTATCCATGCAGGGTCATGGATTTTATCATGAATATCTTAATTTGTGTTCTGAATATGAACCTTTAAAGGTCTTACAGGTTTGGAACGACATGAGGTGAGTAATTAATGACAGAATTTTCATTTTTGAGTGAACTCTCTCTTTAAATTCAAATTCAAGTGTCTTTTTTTTTTTAAATATCACAGATAAAATGTTCCTACAGTCTAACAGAACCTAACAGGAACCCTAATGTTCCTACAACCTAACAGATATCTCTGCAAACAGATTTTCTGAGAAATCACACCTTTCTCTGTGATATTCCTATGCAAAAAATCCAAAAAAAGTGTCAGGGGTTGAGCTTGTGTTTTTTTTTAGCCGAAAACTAGCCAATTAGAAATGTTCTCTGCCCAAGGGGTCAAGTTTGGCTGGTTAGCATGACCCAGTTAGCTGTAACTACACCATCTGGGGGCAAAAAGCATATTTTTGCATTGACAGCCATTCAAATGTAATGTATTTGTGTAGTTTGATGGAATAAACTAAATGAACGGCTCTTTTTTCATATAAACTTTTTTCACTTAACAAAGAATCCTAAACATTTAAACAAAGAACATTTAACAAAGAATCCTAAAATCACAGGAATCACAGGAATAAATTACATTTAATCTCTCAAAATAGAAAAAAAAATATTAAAATAGAAAACTGTTATTTTAAATTGTAATAATATTTCACAATATTAAAGTTTTTTTTTGTTGTTGTTGATCAGTATTGATGATGAAATAAATCCAGCTTTGGAGAGCATTAGAGACTTCTTTCAAAAACATTTCAAAATCTTATTAACCCCAAACTTTTGAATGACAGTGCACAAAATTGGCAGAAGTTCGAAAGACTACTAATTTAATCCTAAAACTTTGTCTATGTCCAGGCTTAAATTAGATTTTGAGTTTTTATGTATGATCTCAGACTTTTGGACTCTACTGTATATGCATATAGATCATAAGAATATAAGTTGAGGTTACTGCAGACAGTAGATGCTGACATTTACAAATTGCTGCACTGAACTTAATTAGCATATATGCAGCATAACGAAAATGTGTAGCCTTCACCCCAGCAAAAGCTAGGCTAAAATTAATGCATACTGATGAGGGCAGACCTATTGGTTTAGCAGCTAACAGCAGTGAAAGCTGTTAACACAGCTGCATATTAATGAACTGAGCTCTGTGATAAGAGTACACATGCAGTCAGCTCGAGTGTTAACAGTCGCTGGGCTCTGTGACTGACCTCTTTGAGCAGGAAGGAGCTGGCAGCAAAGGCAAACGACCAGCCGTAGTGGTAGTGAAAGAACTGCTCCGGCTCCCGAGGCCTGTTCATCACTTCATCATTGATACTGGAGATATACAGCACCAGACCGACAACTAAACTTAAACCTGAGAGAGAATAAAAGAGGGTAAAACAGTAAATCATGACAGAAAAGTGGTAAATCACAAAAAAAGCCTGGTTTATTAGTTTTTGAATGCATATTGCCAAAATTATCAACAAATAAGGCTTTTTTCACTCAAAAAGTGAGATGCATAAGCTCAGATCAGTGATGCCTGTGATCAGTCAGTACCAAAAAGAAATACAAAACCTCTGCTAACTAAAAGAAAACATTTTGACAAAAAGATTGAATCCAAGGTAATAATATAGCATTATAAGAGATTTACAAGAAACTTACAAGAAAGGCCAGTCATTTTTGACTAGAAACACCAAATTAATTAAAGAATTTTCAGCATAGTACAAGGTTTAAGGTGGTTTCACAGCCCGACCAGTTTTGCTGAGCTCCTAGCCTGACCAGATGAAAGCCTGACCAGGCTCTAGTCTTAGATGGTTTAAGCTGGTCTAAGCTGGTTTAAGATGGTTTCCCAGCCTGACCAAGCTTGTGTTTAGCTGGACTCCTAGTCTGACAAACTGAAAATTCCCCAAAACCCTCTAAAACCAGGCAAAAGTCCAGCCTGACCAGTCTCTGGTTTTAGATGGTTTAAACTGGTCTAAGCTTATTCAAGATGGTTTCCCAGTCTGACCAAGCTTGTGTTTAGCTGAACTTCCAGCCTGACCAGTTGAACATTGCTGTAAACCCCTATAAAACCTGGTTTATGCTGGTTAAGTTACATTTTTATTGATTGATTGATTGCAAGAAACATTATCTAAAGAAAAAGTGAGTTTTCCCACTCAAAGTTTGTGGCTACTAAGGTGTTATAAATAGTAGTTTGTGTATTGCTCTGTGGTTGCATGGGTGTTATGGGTGATAACTATGTGGTTGCTAGGTGATACTCACTGGCTTACTAGGAGAAAAGTCAGCCAGGGCTTCGCTACAGTATGCGGTTTCTAATGTGTGTGGGTTTTTTTTGGTCATACTTCACACATTAATAGCACACTTTTTCTCAACAAGTCACATAATTTGTGGTATCACTTTCATATTAGTAAAGGGGGAAACTATTATATGCACGCAAAGGAGCCTAAAAGCATTCAATGAAAATGACAAATGAAATATGCCTTGTAAATATCTAGATGAAAGTACAGTTGATGCCGCAGTGTTTTCCTATTACGTTACTGAACAGTCAACATTGTTTTCTTCTGAAGGCTCGGTGAGGAGAGGGAACGATAAAGCAGCGCACCAACACGCAACCTGTCATACCGGGAAACATTAACATTTATAGCGTGCTCAAATGTTGCTGTGTTATGATGAAGAAAGCTCTGCTGCTGTAATTGTGGAGCGCAGGAGAAAAAAAGAGAGAGGGGGAGACAGCGGTAAGGAAAGCCTCTGGCATAATCAAACACATTATCGCAGTCTGTCACTGCCAGCTGTCTATGCTGCGAATACCGACAAGGAATGTGCTTACATATTTCCTTTTCTCATTAGAAATGCAAGACATTGGATATTAAACTGCTGTGTCACACTAGGGCATATATTCCCAAAAAACCAAGCACAAGTAGGATACAAAGATTGGATCTACCTGCTTCTATACTATAGTAAACTACTGTATACTACAGTTTGGAACATCACAGACTGCGTTTTTGGTTTTTTTGCAGTGTTGTGCATGTCTGTGTTCAGCATTTTGCAACAGCGCTGTTGTGGTGTCTTGTGCTTTATTAATAATTCTGTAGTACAAAATGCTGAACTAAATGTAACATTAGCACCTGATGCAGCGCTACACGGCACAGCGCTGGACGGCTGCCGGTGCTGCCACAGGAATCTGCAGTCGTTCTACAGAATCCATTATTATTAAACTGCAGTAGTGCATGCATTAGAGCCGCATCGGCTGCAATGCACGGGACATGTTGACCTGGCTCTGTGCAAACGATTGAGGGGCTTTGCTGATTCTCCACTCCCCCACTGCTGCTGACTCCTTGCTTTTGCCTCTTTGTTCATTTCCTGGCATCTAATGAAGACAGTGAGGCAAATTAGATTTTAACAGCCACTCAATGATTTACTGTATTCTAATTAGCAAATGTTGATTGTTTTGATTGGAGTGTAAATGGTCTCACGTAGAAGTGCAAATAAAGTGCTGCAATTAAGCAATAAGTTATGCGAGACTATGCTGTATAGTGAATATAGCAATTTAAACTCAAAGTTATTGAGCTGAAATTATCGTATCATGCGAGAAGGAAAAAGCGATGAGTGAGACGAGATCAATTAAATTAAAGACGTAGGAAATCAGTTACCTGGGACAATGATCAATTATATAAATATAATTCACACTACTGTAGCATTTATTTGATCACAAATGCAGAAATATTGTTTAATATTGGAGTAATACAGTGTAAAATTGTTAATATTATTACAATTTAAAATAGGTATTTTCTATTTTAATATATTTTAAAATGTTGTTTATTCCTGTAATGGCAAAGCTGAATTTTCAGCAGCCCTTACTCTAGTCTTCAGTGTCACATGATCCTTTAGAAATCATTTTAATGTGCTAATTTTGTGCTTAATAAATATTATCAATTTTGAAAACGGTTGTGCTGACTAATATTTTTTTGGAAACTGCAATAAACAGCATTTATTTGACATATAATTCTTTTGTAACATTATAAATGCCATTACTGTTACTTTTGATCAATTTAATGAATTCTTGCTGAATAAAAGCATTAATTTCTTTCAATTTTATTTTCAAAAGTGGTTCTCAATTGGGGTGCCGGGCCACCAGGGGGCCTCAGCAAACTTTCAAGGGGATTGCATGATTTCTTACAAATTTTGAAAATAAATTAAATTAATAAAAAAATGAAAATATATTGAAATAACCAAAAACTGACATATTTCTTTTTTTCCATTAAGTTTTTAATTAAGAACATTATTGAACTCTTAGAACATCTGCATTCAAAAATAATCACATTTTATTATTTAAATCCACTGATACTTTTAGTTTGTTAATAAAAAAGCCTTCTTTATAACTTACGTGAGGGTGTGCAGCACATTTTATGTGACGTGACGTATGGCCAAGTATGGTATCCCATACTTGGAATTTGTGCTCAGCATTTCACCCATCCAAGTGCACACACACAGCAGTGAGTAGTGAACAAACACACACACACACACTGGAGCAGTGGACAGCCAATGCTGCGGCGCCCGGGGAGCAGTTGGGGGTTCGGTGCCTTGCTCAAGGGTTTCACCTCAGTCGTGGTATTGAGGGTGGAGAGAGCGCTGGACCTTCACTCCCCCCACCTACAATCCCTGCCGGACCTGAGACTCAATCCTGCAACCTTCGGGTTACAAGTCTGACTCTCTATCCATTAGCCCACGACTGTCCCCAACTTGATTAATTGACTGCTTGATTGACTTTATAAACCTTATAATCAGCAGACATACCAAAGGAAATATCATAGCCTATAGGGAGTCAAAAATGTTGCGAACCACTGTTGTATCCTGTATGGAGTTGTTCTTATTATTTGAGAAGACTGTGGCATGATATGAGAGACACGAAACACAGCTATGGGACAACGATCAGTTGCACAGATCAGTGAGAATTATATAAAACTATGTGACTGAATTCAGAATTCTGCAATCAGAATGAAATATTCCAGAGTACTGTTTAAAAGCCGTCCTGTTCCAGCATTCTAGAACTGTTCAAACACAAGCTTTCTAAACCTTCATGGGAAATCTGTTCCTGCAGGCTGATTTGTACAGCTGTCAGCAGGAAACTGATACAATCAACTGATATAGTTCTGCCACATCGCTGTCTTCAAGCCACACTGAGTATTGTGAAATTCACAGCTCCACGGTTCAGTCTGAACATACTGTACTGGTACACCTTGAGAAAATTAGCAATTAAACGGCATTATTATTTTGGGATCAATCCAGCCCTACATATACACTATATTGCCAAAAGTATTGGGTCGCCCCCTTCTAATGAACAGGTTTGACTACTTTAGTAATTTCCATGAGTATAAATCTTAATGTTTAAGCATATAATGATATTCTAGGGAATTGTGTGCTTCTAATATTACAGCAAAAGTTTGGACAGGATCCTTTTCTATTCTAACATGACAATGCCTCTGTGTATAAGGCAAGGTTCAAAAATAAAATGATTGATTCAGTCAGTGTGGAAGAACTTGACTGGTCTGCATAAAACCAAGTCCTAATCCCAGTTTAACACCTCTGGTGTGACTGTAAATGCAGACCTTGAGCCAAAAACTCATCACCAAACACCAATGACTTGTACATATGGGTACAGTCATTTTAGACACTTCCAAAACTGTTGCAACAGAGATGGAAATACAATTTTTAAATACATGAATTATGTTCCCATCGTTCCCACAGATTTGGAAGTGCATTTTTCTGTTCTAAAGAAGGAGGTGTCCCAATATTTTTGTCTATATAGTGTATGTACAAGTCATTTGTTGGCAAGTCATTTGAGTTTTTGGCTCAAGGCCTGCATTTACAGTCATACCAGAGGTGTTAAACTGGGATTAGGACTTGGTTTTATGCAGACCATTCAAGTTCTTCCACACTGACTGAATCAGTAATTTTCTTTTTGAACCTTGCCTTATACACAGAGGCATTGTCATGTTAGAATAGAAAAGGGTCCTGCCCAAACTGTTGCTATAATATTAGAAGCACACAATTTCCTAGAATATCATTATATGCTTTAACTTTAAGATTTGTACTCATAGAAATTACTAACGTAGTCAAACCTGTTCATTAGAAGGGGGCGACCCAATACTTTTGGCAATATAGTGTATCTGTTATGTATTTAGTCTAATGCTTCAAGATTTCTTTCAGAACATTCATGAACACCAGATCTGTTTTAAGACAGACTTTGCATGCAAATTAGTCAAATCTACACACACTTTGACATTCTTGACAATCTGTTTCTATTAGCTGAATGCAAATGACAGCTGTTAGGCACAGCTCTGTTGACTTGATCAAAGAGACCGCTGTTATTAATTACTGTTTGTGAGAAAAAAGGAGCATTTAATAGATATTGTGTCCCACACATTACCATAGATGGGTATCGGGAACACCATTCATTAAATATGCAAGCCTCTCAGTGGGATTCTCAGCCTGATTTCAGACGCAGTTGTGGAGAAATACCAGGCTCACCACTGAAACTGGATATCAACAAACAGCATCTAATCTAGAGTTTGTAAGCAGATACACAACTACGGGCTGCAAAAATGAGAAACATAATGATGAGAATAAAGAACTTATTTGGCAGATTTTCACACACTATATTTCTATATAACTTACCTGATAAGATGAAGAAGATTCCAGAGATGAAGGCCAGGATGGTGCGCTGGGGACGGATGTGGCCGATGTTGCTTATGACAAAGGCCGTGAAGACAAAGAGGAGTGAGACCATAGGAAACGGAGTGGCTGTCCTGACCATTTCTAACAGAGACAGAAAAATAGTCCCTCAAAATCATTGAGTCAAAGGTGACATGCTTCATCTGAAACTATTTATAACCTTTTTTTAGTATTGATAAATAATTGTACAATAATAATTGTATTAAAACTGTCAAACTAAAGGGAGATTAAAAACACCTTATCAGTTATCAGTTACAGCACCTAAAAAAATAGTAATATATTTTTAGGTAATATATACATTTAAATAATAATATAATATAATTGTATAATTATTATACATGTATTTTTTGGTGTCATATTTAAAACCTTTAAATTGTACATATAGAAATTATTGTCACAACAAAAGACTAAAGACTAGAAATGACTATTTAAATTATTTAAAAATAGAAATGTAGAAATGATAAAAAAAAATTAGGAGCTCATGAAAATAAATAATAGATATTTATATATTTAATAATATAATATAATATTATTATATATTACTATTCACCTTGATTTTTCCATTTGTATGCATATACAATAAAGTGCATTAATTTTTCTTACTCAGTATATTGGCTGTGTTCTCAGTAGTGATCTCTATTTCTGGCTCGGTGAAGTATTCAGATGCCACACATCTCCCCTTCTCTGGCCCTGAGATAGAAGGAGAGACAGAGAGAGACAGACAGGGGAACAAAGAGAGACAGAGAAAGAGAGAGACAGGGACACAAAAAGAGACAGACAGAGTGTAGAGGCAGAGCGGGACAGAGATTGACAATGACAGTAGGGGAGACAGGGACAAACAGAGAGAAACACAGCAATGATTTTGGTTCAAACACTGAGAGGAGAGGTGAGAAAACTCACAAACTCACATGCGTTACACGTATACACTGCACTTAGTCAGAAGCATCATGCATTTTTTTTTTTTGCACCAGTGGTTGTCTTGACTTAGTCTAAGCGATATATATATATATATATATATATCTCCTTTTTGATGCAAAGGATCCCCCAAATATAAGCCTCCCTTCCTGAAATATAAAGGCTACTATAATAATTGAATGTATGCATATTGTGTGGAAAATGTTGATATTAGGACAATTAAATTAAATAATTGACCAATCAACCTTCCTTACCCTTTTGAAAACCCTTTTTTTAGACAAAATATTTTAACCTAAAGTCATTTTAATTATTTTAACTTTATTAAATGTAATTTCCAAAGATACTTGTAAGATCAAAAATCTGAATGTGCATGACACTTCTGCATATCGTGCATGAAAGCAGGGCACATCAGACCTCCCTCTCGGCACACACATATAAAAAAACTAGATCCTGTTTGAGCACACATTAATCATATGCTCTCTGGAGCACATGAAAAGTGTGCAAATTATACATCCAACACTCCTAACTGGTGAAGAGTCTTCCTGTAGTGATTTGTCAAACTCCCACATACAGGCAAACTAAATACCAGGACTGGTTAAGCTAGAAACAAGGTGACGTCATCTTCACACCTCTCTTAGTCAGCCATTCGCAGCCAACTGGTATGGCATCGTTTCAGTCCACCTCAGCACTTCCTGTCAGTGTCATGAAAACGAACCAGCATGCAATGCAAAGCAACATAAAAATGCAATTTTCCATAAGCAAAACCGAAAAATGCATGTTTCACTGCATCTTTTATTAGCCTAGGAATTTGATGTGGTTACTGATTTGCCATCTCGCAGCCGTTTGCCCACACAGCCTCACTAGTTCCTGTTTCAATGTCTGGCACGATTTGGGAGGGTGATGCAATAGGATGCCACACCAGTGCAGTGCAGGGACAAAGAAGACCAGCTGCATAACACAGCAGGACGCCCCACAAATAAACTGTGACTTAACCAAGACGCTGTCTTCTGATGATACACCGATGCACAGGGATTCAACTGTGGACCTGCGTGTAACACCTGATGCAGGCGTTAAAGTCAAGACAAAGCGATGCAAAACAGTGTGATACCACAATCAACTGGCGTTTGATTTTTAATCAGGCATCTGTCTCAGCAACAAACTGGTCAGCGATAGAAGACGATGCAGCACCATCAGTAATGGACCTACCAGCCACAAAACAGACCCTCCAGAGTCCAGAATGCAGAGCCATCTTCACCTCTGTGGTTTGGTTCTGCTGCAGGACAATGCCTTCTTCCATTAACAGCCAGTAGTCCGTCGACACAGCCACACCCACCAGGAGTAAACCGCACGCCCCAAACACAGACGACAGGAGCGTCAGCGCTCTGGTGCTAAATGAACTCATCTAGAAAGATGGGAGAGAAGAATATGCATAAATAAATAAAATATCATTTAATATATTGTGGATGGTTGCCAGGGCACTGCTATGTGGTTGCAAGGGTGTTCTGGACTGTTTCTAGATGCACTAATATTCAAATTTTAGGGTCAGTAAGATTTAAAAAAAAAAAAAGTTATTCACCAAGGATGCATTAAATTGATCAAAAGTGGCATTAAATACATTTATGTTGCAAAACATTTGTATTATACGTATAAAAAATCCTGAAAATAAATGTTTCTTGGTTTCCACAAAAATATAATATAACTCTAATAATAATATAACAAGAAGAAATGTTTCTTTAATATCAAATCAACATATTAGAATGATTTCTGAAGGAGCATGTGACACTGAAGACTGAGTAATGCCTGCTGAAAATTCAGCTTTGCAGCCCAGGAATAAATTACAATTGAAATTGTATATTCAAAAAGAAAACAGTTATTTAAAATTTTAATCATATTCCACAATATTTTTGATCAAATAAATGCAGCCTTGGTGAGAGACTTTCATGAACATTAACACACACAAAAAAATCATACCAACCCCAAACATTTAAATGATCGTGTATGTCCTGGGTGAAATATGTAGGTTTCATCACATAAATAAACAAAAAAATAAACAGATAAACATGTTAAAATAGCACATAAAATTACATAGGCAATTCTACCCCATCTCTAAGTGTGTTCCCTAAGAAACAAAACTGATAAGCTTGGTGTTGCTGAGAAACTGAGCAGATAAATGAACTGCTATTTGTTTTTAATAATGTTGCTGCTTGCCTTTTGTAGAGTCAGTCGACTTATGTTTATAAAAACAAATTTTTGCAACTATTAATAATGAATTCTACTTAGTTTTATTCAGCAACTGTTCAACAACTTATGGTTCTGGAAAAAAGTACCCATGATGACACAACCATTTGCCAATGATTCATACTCACAGTGCTTAATTTGTGCAAAATCATGTGGAAAAACTCAAAAATTGCTTTACTGGATTTTGTTTTAATATCAACCATTGACCAATTAAGGGAAACAGAGTGCACTAAAACAACTATAAGCCAGGAGTGATTATATTAGCTGTGCCTGAAAGGCTTGATGAAAAATTCCTCTCCATCAACTACTGAACTAGTGTGTGACTCATCAACAGAACAAACAGATGAAGGACAAACAATGTCCTTTAAATAGTGTATCACTAAAATGATTAGGGGCAAGCGTGCAGTAAGACATATCTTTAGAATTACATGAGGGCTTAAAGACACAATAAATCATTAGTTATTTTATTTTTATGGCTTTTGCCTCTAATGAACAGGATGCAATAGACAGGAAAGCGCAGGGAGAATGGGATTGGGATACAAGTTGGATTCTTCATCACATGTAAGCATGTGCACTACCCACTGTGCCAACGTTGACTATTAATCAACTAGTCCTTAAAAGGTCTGCATTCTGACAAATACGTGTGGATCACTAGCTAAATTCATCCTTTAAGGTTAAAGGGCAAGGGTGAACCCAGGGTTGTAGGGTTTTAAGCATCACAGCTGCCTATTGAACTCATGTATATCTGCTGAATAGATCAACACATCCAAGCTTGAAGGTTAACACCGAAAGAGACAATCAGAAAGAATAATGTAGAGAACGTGAAGTGTATCAGAAAGTTTTTGCAGTGTAATACCTCCTGGATTGCTACACGTTTTGCTCTCACGCTCTGAAACACGAGTGAGGATTTGAGTGGCGTGCCTCCAGAAGACCCACAATTCCCTTAATTCACTGAATGGCACCATATAGCTGGTGGATTAGAGGCCCAGAAAATTAACATTTTTTGGGGGGCTTGGTTTTTGGCAGGGAGAGAAGAACACAATAATGGGTTATTATTGGTGAAATCCTCTCCGGTTAGTGTTGGGAGCCCCAGGGTGTGCTTGAAATGAATGAAGGATTCATAGTGAATGGTGGTTTATGTGTGCGGGTTAAGATAATCCATAGAGCATTGACAGAGCAGAGCTGAGGAGAAAAGGGGTGCTTTGAAGAAGTTAAAGGTGAGGAAAAATGGCTTTGGGAAAGATAATATGGTGAATAATGAAGTTCCTCTGAAGAAAGCATTAGCACTTTGGGTACCAGCATTGCAATAGTAGTACATTTTATGAAGATAATGTGAGCAATATGCGCATGTGTCTGGAGTATGCTGGATGATTGGTCGTAACAAAAAAAAAAAAAAAAAAAAAAAATCTTGCTTGATTGCTTCTTAAAAGATTAGTTGCTCGATCTACGATATGATTCATTGTCCATAAAAAAACTAAAGTATTTTAATATGTTGAATATTTCAAATAAAATAAGTGAAAATAATTGAATTTAATAATTTAAATAATTATATTTAAATAATGCCATTTAAATAATCTTACCAAATATAGATACCAATTATTTAAAAATGAATGATTTTAATTAGTGCTGTCAAACAATTAATCGCGATTAATCGCATCCAAAATAAAAGTTTTTGTTTACATAATATATGTGTATACTGTGTATATTTATTGTGTATATATATATAAATACAAACACATGCATGTATATATTTAAGAAAATATGTTATGTTTATATATTAAATACAGTATATTTATATATATTAAATATAAGTATATAAATATATAAATGTATATACATGTAAATATTTTCAAAGTATATACTGTATGTGTGTATTTATATATACATAATAAATATACACAGTACACATACATATATTATGTAAACAAAAACTTTTATTTTGGATGTGATTAATCACGATTAATCGTTTGACAGCACTAATTTTAATTTATTTATTAGAGTTACATACATACACATATATATATATATATATATATATATATATATACATACACAATTTTAAATAATAAATTAAGTGTATTTAGTCAAAACAGAGTTAGGGAAATGTTTAAATCCCTAATGCTAAGTATGAGTAAAATGATAACATTTGCACCTCTGTTTAATTGTGCAAATAGTGTACAAATAGCATACGGTCATACTAAACAGATAAAACAGATAAAAAAATAACATGAATAAATCATAGTGGTCAATATGTGCATACTGCAGAAACAGCTGGTCATGTGATACAGCTATTGAAATGTAAATGTGCAGGTACCAAATGTAACCCGTTTTTAAAGCCATGAGGGGCGAAGTGAGTAGAAAGACACTCAATGAAAGAGAAAAAGATAAAAGAGAGCGAATCAAGGCTACAGAGTGGGAGAGAAAACAGTGAGGCAATTGGGAGCTGTCCGTCACAGTGGTGCTGAAATCAGGCAACGCACTGACCTGTGTTCCCTCACCAAAGCTCTATAATCTTGATCAAGAAGGGTTTCTGGAGGTTTAGAGAATTGTGAAAATACAAAGTATGAAATATTTTATTTTTGTCCAAAACATATGTGTAACATAAATGCACTCTTGTAAAAGTAGTCAATCTACTGTAGAGAAAACCTCTTTTATAAACTGAAATAAAAAGAAATGTGGATTCTGGAAGTAATCAAAAACTTTTATGCCCACCCTAAAAGACTGGCATCCTAGAGGAACGTAAAGTAACTGTACAGTGCTGTAATCTACACTGGGCTGACAATCTGGCAGTCCAGTAAAGACTCAGTAAAACCCTCACTGCTGTGAACATTAACAACACTATATCATAACTCAACCAATCTAAAACATCAGACCCTATTAGAAGTACAGCACAACAGAACAACATCCAGTCGTCCTTTATATCTTCCAGGGGATTTGGACAATATAGGTCTTACGTCAGAGGGCATTCAATACATGCCAGACATGACCACATTTCGAAAGACAGCCCTCATGGTGTACTGGGGGTTCCACAGATGGTGTGTCCACTCGACTGGGGAGCTAGAGCCCAAGGGGAGTGTAGTTTTCTGTTGAGATGGCAATATGTTCCCCTGTCAGCAGGTTAGGCCAATTGGCAAGTGGGAAGAGTGTGGGAGGAAAATGAGTAGAGAAAACAGAGAATTGCGTGCTTTGTGAAAGGATGGTATTCAAGTCGAGCAAAAGGAATAAGAGGAAAAAAAGGACAGGGTCTGGGGAAAGACCTTCACCCAAAATATCTCAGAGGACAGACGTGCATGCAGGCTTGCACGCATGTGCGAGCTCTCAATGACACATGCACATGCATTCACATGTGCACATTCATGACTTCAGCTCACTTCACAAGACGTAGAGCACCATTCATAAAGCTCAAACTGATATCTTTATTTCAGCTGAGCCCCGAGAAGCTAGAAAATAATCAGACATGACTCAAAGCAGAATCAAAAGTATATATATATATATATATATATATATATATATATAAAACAATTCGGCCATTCTGCACATCACATTGGCCTCATCCACTCTCTCTCTCTCTCACACACACACCCACATACACACACACCCACTATCATAAAGGAGACCTCCAAAGACTCTTTCAGACATCAGTTCTTAAAAGAGCCATTTTTTTCAAAGTCTGAAGAATATTTAAAAAATCTAAAAAGACTTTTCCACCATAAAGAACCTTTTGTGGAATCAAAAGTTTCCATGGATGTTAAAAATTCTTCATGAAACCATCGATTCCAAAAAAGAACCTTTATTGTTTTTATATCGATGTATATCGATGTGTTTTATTTTATTACATTATGTAGCATATTAAGACATTTTCTTCATAGGAACAGCTGGATGGACCCCACAAAGTAGGTGATAAGCTTGCATCCTTTTAGTCCTTACAACTGAGACAAACGTTTTTTTTCTCTGTATCATTATGAGGACTTTCTTATTGGTTTAAATACTCAGCTAATGCTATTTTCTATCCCTTACCCCTAAAACCAACCCTTACAGAAACATTTCTGCATATCTACATACCATTAGGACCCTATTTAGCCTACTTATACAGTATGTAAGCCGGTCCTCACTATGTAGCTGATTTCAGGTTTTATTATCCTTGTCATAGGGACATTTGGTCCTCACAATGAAGACAAATCCTGACCCACACACACACACACAAACAGCGTGACTACCCCTTCTCAAATCCCCACAACCGCAGTACACTCTTTCCTCGTGGCGTTACCAAAGTCAGCACTAGAGAAATGTACAACATCCATGACACATACAGTACCAGTCCCGCCACGACACGAGCCTATGCTCTTACCTGACTAGCAGTCTAAAAAATAAACGATACAAAACTCACATCTAACAATTCAGAAAAATCCGCGAAAATAATTTAAAATACAAATGCAACAACATTAAATGAGCGTTTCACTAGCTATATTACGTGGTCCGCAGTCGAAATACTCACATGTAAGGACTAGGATATGAACTGACTGATTCTGTCATACTTGGCTCGAAAGCACCGGAACGAATCGATCTCTCGACTTCAAACTATGCTGTCTAATCACAAGCCACTCATACGGCGACGATAACGTGCATGAAGAACGAAGAGCGCGAGCACTCACCGTCCAGCACGCGACCCGAGTCAGCGCTGCACAGGCGTCGAGAGGAATAAGCGAACGCCTGGAATCCTTGACAGATTTTGCAGTTTTCCTCTCTCTCTACCTCACTCGCTCTTTCACACACTAACACACACTCCACACACGCGTGTTCGTTCTCTCTCTCTCTCTTTCTCGCTCGCGCGCTCTCTCACTCTTTCAGCACTGCGGTGATTTGGCTGAATGGGGATGGGATGACAGAAGAGAGACTTTCACTCATGTAGTTTGACGCTGATGAGGCTCAATAAGGTCACGGTTAGTTTTAGGTCTGCATATGTCGGTGAAGGCATGTGAGTCAGAAACGGAGAATTTAACATTTAATTTGCAGATTGTTTCCTAAACAACAAAAACTAAAATGCATACGTGCTTACTTATGCGTACTTTCTTGTGGTGCATGTGATTGATTGATTGATTGATTGATTTGTACATAAAGTGATTGGATGCCTGAAATTACTAAATGTATATACTCTATGTGACCCTGGGTCACAAAAACAGTAGGGGTCAATTTTCTGAAATTGAGATTTATACATCATCTGAAAGCTGAATAAATAAGCTTTCCGTTGATGTATGGTTTGTTAGAATAGGGCAATATTTGGCTGAGATACAACTAACTATTTGAAAATCTGCAATCTGAGGGTGCAAAAAAAATAAATAAATAAATTGAGAAAATCGCCTTTAAAGTTGTCCAAATGAAGTTCTTAGCAAAGCATATAATCAAAAATTAAGTTTTGATATATTTATGGTTGGAAATGTACAAAATATCTACATGGAACATTATCTTTACATAATATCCTAATGATTTTTTGGCATTAAAGAAAAATCAATCATTTTGACCCATACAATATATTGTTGGCTATTGCTACAAATATCCATGCTATACTTGGTTTTGTGGTCCAGGGTCACATAAATATATTCACAATATAGTTTTCTCAAATAAAAAAAAAATATATATATATAAATCATATATTTTTACTGAAAAAGTATATGTATGGTCTTAAAAATATATATAATAGAAAATATATTGAAATCATATGTTTACAATAAAATTACATGTATTTGTTGTAAAATATATTTTTACAGTATATGGTAAGGAACCCTTTTACTAATAATTTATATATACACAAGACACTAAAATAATGCAACATGCATTAAATAACAAACCGCAACATAAAAGAACCTAATGTACATAACTGATAACAAAATTATTAGAAACATTTAAATATAAACTAAATCTTTTTTTTTTACTTCTAAAAACATTTTAACAACATACTTTTACTGTAAATGTTTATTTATGGTTTTAAGAATATTAAATATAAAATATATTTTAAAAGACAATGTATGTTTTGTAAAAAAAAGGATTTAAAATTTAATATATTTTTACAGTATATGATAAGATTATAATTATAAAGCAACTTTTTACTAAAATTTTCTACAATACATAATTTTCAGTTTTTATTTTATAGTGATAAGAAAAATAAAAAGCTATGTGGTGAAAACAATGAGGAACGATATCAGAATTGCCCAATATTTACAGGCATAATGTCTTAAATTAAACTATGTTCTCTCAAAGAGAACAATTAGAAACTCCTGTGTGATACTCATCTGAAAGTATGGTGAATAACAGATGTTTAGGTCCACAGATGCCCACTGTACTGCAGTAAAAGAAAGCTAATTCTGCTGGGGGAAATGTAGAGATACCACTAGACTGCAGCACATAAGCAGATGTTTACAACACTGCAGTGTGTGTTTGTATGCAGCCTCTGAGCGTCTGTATGTGATAAACCATTATGTGCCAAAAAAAAAAAAAAAAGTGTGTGTGTCTGTGTGTGTGGTTCAAGGTGCTGCACTGCACAGCCTTGGGCTTTTTTACTCCCAACCTGCTCATGCAGCAGAGAAGCTCTGATGTTTGTGGTGCATGTGCATTTGTGCTTGAACGAGGAGGAGTAAGGTGAAAAAACAAAAGCTGGTCAGGTGGAAATATTTAGATTAAACCACAACATAATGCATATGCAACATACACTCTCAGGGGGGGAAACAACCATGCAAAAATTGTACCTTTATGGGTACAACACCTGGTCACTGGGGCACCTTTGTACCTTCTTAACCCATAGAGTGTTCATAACAGTACCATAAGAGTACATATTACTACTCTATTAATATGCACTAATATGCACTCTTTAGAGGTAAAGAAGATACAAAGGTGTCCCTTTGAGAGTTCTGCCCCAGTCACAAGCTATTGTACCCCTAAAGGTACACTTTTTGCACATTTGTTTCTGTCAGTGTACTGTACAAACACAATCACCCACCCACCTTTTTCTCCTCGGGTACTTCTTGTGTCTTAGTTGAAAACATTTAACATTCAGTCAATTTGGTCAGGATCAATAAAAGAGCTGAAAGATAGATTTAGAGTTAATAATTCAGTGGATAAACTTAGGCATTCTCATCTTTTATGCTTTGTTAATCATTCTAACTGAATGACAGTGATTAAAAAAGAATGGAAAAAAGAACAGCATAGGGAAGAAATGCACCAAACAGTAGAGAATAACAGTAACCCTTCAATTTTGTTGCGTAACCTAATGGATTTAGATTGATTTAGTGATGTTAAAAATAGTTTTAACTTATAGGGGAAATTTCACCAATTCAATCATCCTCATAAACCGTATGATTTACTTTTTTCAGCAGAACACAAAAGTATATTGAAGAATTTGCCCAGACAAAATTAGACTCCATTGACTTTCATTGTACGGACAGTCAATCAATAAACAGTGAGTAAATGATGACAGAATTAATACATTCTAGGTGAATTTTAAATAAAATCAATTAATTTAAATGCACAATCGACCCTTCACAAAAACCCGTCCTCCTTAGTTACTGTTGCTATGTCCAACAAGCCATGCCGCTCTCACACTCAACATGTTCTCACGCTGAGCAAAGAGGAAACTGACAACACACCAACAGACAAGACAGAGCAGGTTACTTTTGGTATGAAACAAGATCTCAGTTTTAAACTTACATTTAACTTACATTTCACTGCTGGTTATACTCTGTATAATTGTGTACGTGACAAATAAAAAATCTTGAAATCTTGAATCTTAAAATGTTGTCTTTTTTTAAGAAATTCAAACAATAAATACTGTTTTGTGGCTCTTTAGTGTCTCACGGCACACGTAAACTGATCGTCTTTTCATATTTACTTAAAGCACAAAATAAACATGAATGAACCTCAGAATGTATTTTATTTCAACTACGGAAAGGCATCAATATACACAATTTTTCAAGTTTAAGTCCACCAAAGTTAATGTAGTCTCCTGTATGATTTGTTTGTTGGGCAAGATGGCGAATTTGGCGTTATGATTGGTCAGATCGCCTGTCAATCAAGCTCTTTGCAAACTGTCAAGTAAGTTCACAATTTTTGTGTCAGTTGAAGCAGACACGGCTTTTGAATATATTGTGCTAATATTTTATAAAACAGCTTTATGCAAACATGAATCTGTCAAATTATCTGGTGATATCCTCGTTAATATAGGCTTCATCTAATTTCTAGAGCTTGCACCGAATTCAGGCTTCAATTTGTACACATACACCAAAAAGGATACACACAATAAAGAATTCACTTTATGGTGGTCTCGAGATTGAGCCCCTCTGAGGGTCTTCGTGATCGATCCACTCCAGCAGAGAGAGCACAGGAGGAGGAGGAGAAGGAACAAGCTAGTCTTTCACTCGCTCATTCTTCTTCTCTCTCCTCTTCCTCCCTCCCACTCCTCACTAGACTGCCTCTCCCTTCCTCTTTTTTTTTTTTTTGGTCTATTTTTAGACCCCTGGTGGGGAAACCCAATACATGTGTGATAAAAATAACACACAGTGCTGTTGACTGACCTGATATCTCAATTCAAGGACGGCCTAAAATCTGCATTCAAGCCTGTATCTACGAATTATCGCACTCTCGAATATCACAGACGGAGTGACATTTGAAACGGCTTTCACAGCACGCAATGATTACAGACATGTCTTTAAACTCATTGGGGGAAAAATAGCACTACTGTGGGTGAACATTTTATCATTGTGCTTGAATGATTACCGTATTCACTTACCAAGAAAAAGGCTAATTTTGGAGTTTGATTTATAGACTTGGGCCGATCAGAGAATCCCCAGCGTTCCACAGAGAAATGGCCCGCAACCAACCCTCACTATCATGTCGTTGCTGTGACAACCATGACTTCAAAGAGGTCTCATCAGAGAGAGGCGGGAAGTAGGGGCGAGTTAAAACATGAAATCAACAGAAAGAGAGAGAGAGTTAGAGTTTGATGGAACAGGACAGGGGAAGGCAAGGATGCAAGAGGGAGAAGCTCACAGTCCAGTCAGTAAGAAGAGAGAGCGGGAAATGCATAAGTAACCATGTGAAGATTATGCAAATGAGGACAGATTATAGGGACATGCACAGATGATTTGAATACATTTATGCATATGGATAACTTGTAGGGATACAGGCAGCTCGTACAGAGAGGGATGGATGGAGTCAGAACAAGAGCAACAGGGAGAAAACAATTTTATGGAGAATGAAAGAGTAATGAAAATATTAAAAGTGAAGTGTCATTTCTGTCCTCCAACTCATAAAATAAAATAAAATGAAATAAAATTTACAAACATTATTGTGCACTACTCCTTCAGCTACACACAGAAAATGAAAATAATTAATTAACTGAAAAAGCATGTAATTTTATACAAGTGATTTTTTTTCCTCACACAGTATAGTGCCTATCATTTCTTTACAAATCTAAAACTAGCATTATCTCCCTTCTCTTTGGTCCCTGAGAGCAAAGGGAGTCATGAAATCCCGAAGGGAGTTAATTATGAGCATAATGAGCACTTATATATACATATATACAAACCTACACAAAGACACACATACACACCCATCCATGTACAACCACAGATGCCTAGAAACTGATTTATGATGCATATTCAAGTGCACAATCACACACACACACACACACACACACACACACACACACAAGTTTGTTTCTGTGAGTTGTGGGGACTTTCCATAGACTTCTATTACTTTTATACTGACCTAACAATATTTTTTATCCCCTAACCCAACCCTAACCTTAAAACCTACCCCTTGCAGAAAACCTGTTTGCATTGTTACACTTTCAGGTAAACATCATTTACTATTTTTAATATTTTTCCCCCCTAGTGTGGACTGCAGGCTGGTAATGTCACAATGTCAAAAATTTCAGGTTTTACTATCCTTGTGGGGACACCACAGTGTAGCATAAACAAGTACACACACACATTCACTCATTTTTAAAACTGAGAAAAGTTTGTCAAAAGGTTTAGAGTAAAAATTAAACTGACAGACATCAAACCTGCCTACAAGCATTAACAAGTTTACTAATAGAAATTATTATTTTTATAAGAGTATTCATGTAAATATAGTGCATGGAAATGATTAAAAGTGTTTGTGTGATGCACTGGATTTTTTTTAGGACTGTTATGTTTTGTGGCTGTGACCCAGTTCGGGGCACCGCTGTGCTGTGCCTTGATGTTCAGTGTGTGTGTGTGTGTGTGTGGCCTCGAGCTGTCCAGCTCTGCCACATCTGTGACAAAAATCACTGGAACTCAAGTTTTTGAGGACTGCTGACATGTTGCATGATATCATGAGTTGTTTTCAGTACCTACTAATAACTGATCACTTCTAATCTAACATTTTCCAAAAATGTACTATATTCAACTATTTTTTTGCTCATTAAACACTGAAAAGAAAGAAATAATAAATGGTACATATACTATAAATTGTATCACACGAGATACACAAGACTCCAACTATATCAGCAGCCTAATAAATACTCTTTTATTTTACTTGGAGCAGTTCTTTTTTTTAATTATTATTTAATATCTTTAAAAATTACATTTACATTCATACACCGCATCAAGGAAGATAATTATTAAAGGTCCCATTCCTTGTGTCATATAGGTATCAGAAAAGCCCGTCCTAAATGACAAGAAAAGCACAACATACATCTTAATCATATCATAATCAGAAATTTACTTCTTCTGCAGAATCTGTGATATTTTACTTAAAAACAAGACAGACAAACAGACAGACAGATCGATAGATAGAAATGAACACTTTTATTCAGTGAGGATGCAAATAAAATGCTGTTCTTTTGAACTTTATATTAATCAAAGAATCCTGAAAATATGGTTTCCACAAAATTATTAAGCAGCACAACTGTTATAAATGTTTCTTGAGCACCAAATCAGCATGTAATCATTTCTGAAATGTATGTGACCCTGAAGCAATGGAGTAACTGGAGTAATGGCTGCTAAAAATTCAGCTTTGTCATCACAGGAATAAACTACATTTTGAAATGTAAAACAGTGATTTCAAAATGTAAAACTATTTCACAATATTACTGTTTTTCCTGTATTTTGATTAAATAAACACAGTCTTGGAGAGCATAAGAGACTTCTTTCAAAAACCTTCAAAACAATCTTAATGACCCAAAGTTTTAAATGGAGTATCTTAAAATAAGATTTTTTTAAATTATTATTATAATTTAGCCTGGTTTTAAAATATGTGCATAACAGACTTCAGTATATTCCAAAGAACTGGCAGGTCCTGGAGGATGTTTGTCAAGAGCTTTACCGCTCAGGACAAACCAGTGACTCATGAAACTACCACAAAAAAAAAATCTACAAACAGTCATCGATGCTCGAGGAGACAAGACACGATTTTAGTAACCAAGAACTTTGAACAGGATAATTTCTGAGAATGTTGTCTTGTACAATACATGTAAATAGCTTTCATCATATAAATGCATCCTGGTAGAACTAAAGAATATGATCCCTCTTATTTTCACTGAAAAATGGTAAACGCTGCAGATTCTGCAATAGGCATTTGAAGCTGCGAACAGATATAGAGAGAAGCAATGCAGTTAAATTCAGTCAAGGATTATACAAAAAACCATTACGTGGAAAAAGTCTTTGTTTATTTTCTCGTACCTTAATTGCTCATTACTGTCAGAAGTCTACTGAGTGCAAAAAGACACACACACACAATAGTGTGTACAAACTCACTTAGAAACTCACAAATTACATAATTCCCTTTAGGTCAAAATACAGGCGCAATCTGTTCTTATTAGCTACACTCATACAGGGCTGCTAATAGTCTTGTTAGGAGAAACAGGCCCATTTATTAATTAATTTGACTAATTAGGATACCGAGGTGAGCCAGGAATGAACTAGGAATGCTTCAGTGGCCAACAGTTAAAACAAGCCTCTTTAATTATCACCTTGACTTCACCATTAGTTATAGTTCAGAGCATATTATTACCTAGAAAATGTCATAACTAAAGGGACATTTAAAATTGCCTTACACCCACTGCTGGCATTCACTCCTGCTCCCCGCGATTATCTAACAGACAGAATTGAGAGCGCAGCCGCTTATGGTGTCAGATCACAGTTTCTTGTTATCACGAAATGTCTTAAGGCCACAGCTTGCCATTTGTATCTAATGATGTTTGGATTGCATGTATGGAGCGGTTGTGTGCTGCCGGCACATCTCTCATGTCATTAGAGCTTGTAACTGTTTATTTTCCTCATCTGTCATTTTTGACTTTTGACAACTCGTTCCCAGGAGTGAGAAAAACTTTGGGACTGTTTTGGTCTTTCAGTCTTCAGTTTCTGTAAGTTATTCATGCTTATTTAGATGGATGAATTCTCTGAAGACCATGAATTTAGATGGATTCAGAAAAATCAATATAGCTAATGCTAATTTACTTGCTTCACTGTGTAAAAATGAAATGTAAGACTGAAATGGACTATATATATATATATATATATATATATATATATATATGTGCTGTCAAACGATTAATCATGAGTAATCATATCCAAAATAAAAGTTTTTGTTTGCATAATATATGTGTGTGTTCTATGTATATTTATTATGTATATATAAATACACACACATGCATATATTTTGAAAATATTTTTACATGTATTTACATGTCTACATTTATATTCATAATTTATATTATAAATAAATAAATTCAATATATAAACATAACATATATGCTATATATTTACATGCATATGTGTATTTCTATATGCATAATAAATATACACAGCACACATACATATATTATGTAAACAAAAACTTTTATTTTGAATGCGACTAATCACGATTAATCCTTTGACAGCACTAATATATATATATATATATATATATATATATATATATATATATATACACACACACACATATACATATATAATACAATTGGTGTTAATATTTAGATATTATTCAACTTACTGTATAACTAAAATAATAAATTGTTTCTGAATCACAGCTAGTGATGCTCAGAATTATTTTAAATCAGTTATTTTCAATTAATCAGTCAAATCACTCCCAAACTGATTCATTTGTGAATCATTCTGAATCAAAATTATTTTTCAAAATCATTGACTGGAAAGGCCAATACCTGTAATCTACTGACAGCTGTTAAAACATACTAAATTCTGTTTTCATTTTTAATTTGACAGTAAATACTGTGTGAAATTGAACTAGTGTTTCAGTTTCAGCAATTTTAAATATATCTCTAATATAAAGCCTACTATTATTCCTTTACATGTTTTCTTTTATAAAATATAATAAAACATGACTTTTTATATTTATTATACATTCATTTCATATTGACTAGCCTATATGGAACATTTGTAATTTTAAAAAAGTTTAAGTTAAAATAACCCTCACCTATCAGCTCCCACTTGCAGTTTTCTCATTCCTAATTATAACTCGTCGCTGAGATATTTAATTGACAGTGACATGTTACGAGTTTTTTTTTTTTTTAGCGATGCAAATTAAATTCCACCGCGTCATCATTACATGCCCAAGATATCCTCAACGCGCGTATAAAGAGATTCCCCCGTCAAGCTGCCCCAGTTCAGCCTGAGAGCGCCCCGCTGCTGTCAGCTGTGGCACATGCGCAGGATAAATTTAACCACCACTCTGGAGTTTATTGGTATATTTAATACGTCAAGACAGGCGGGCCATATTTTCTTTGTATGTTGTCTGCCACGGAGGTTCTTGCCCTAAATATGGCTGTAGTGGATTTAATAGGCAGAAGGCTGTGTAATTGGTTGTCATTCCGATTTATGGGCTATACTGTTGAACGTGTCCGTTTGGGAATTTCCTGTAAAGAAGTATGGAAATGCTGTCCTCTTGTGGTATGGTATGAGAATGCCATGATATATGGGCCTTTCTATATTTGTAGATTTTGATGTAATAACATGGACATACCCTATAGTGTGATCTGACCACACTGAAAACCTGTCTTTCCTTCCTATTTTAACCTAATAATAAACAAAGTTTTAGGAATTTAAGAATTTAATTATGGCTCAAGTACTCTTTCTTTGGATCATGCTGGAGAACATGATCATTAGGTTTTACATCATGATTTTTGACTCAAATTGTTATGCCAATAAAACTATTTAAATGATTTTTTTTTAAAACACAGATGCCTTTTCACTACTGATCTCAGACATTCTGAGCATTTTCATTAGAGATCGCACTGTATACCAGCATAAATGTTCATTTTGCTTACAGGCAAAACATTAATTAAATGTGTCAAACAACCTAGAAGATAAAAGGAGCTAATTTCTTAAAGTTTTAAAGATCCCCTTTGAACAGAAATGAAACATCGCTGCAAAAAAGATCCTTGATACACCATTTGGGGTTCCTCGGATCGTCACTAGCAGAAACCTCTGGAGAACCTCTAATATGGAAGTTCCTGCAAGAACTCTAAAAGACACTCAAGGCACTTGAAATACATATTTGAAGTTCTTTCAGTAAGGAATAGGTATTAGAGGTACCTTCAAAAGCATGCCTAGATGTTCTCCAGAGGCTTCTGCCAGTGTGATGATCTGAGGAACCCCAAATGGTGCCTGAAGTATCTTTTAATTTTCACAGTGATTAGCAAGCTCCTGCCCTCCACCTCTCAGGATTGGAGTCGGATAATCTCACTGCAGGCATCCAGTTCCTGTGATGCTGTAATCCAACTTCCACACAATAGCAGGAGCTCTATCAAGATAGAAATTTTCCTGAGTGCATTTCACCAGAGGCGGCAGTTTATCAGCGCATTTTTGCAAATCACACCGTTAAATTAATTTCAAATTAACGTTGATCATTTTATCTGGCTCTCCCAGTCCCCGTAATCCCAGATTTCTCTCTTTTGTCTATACGTTTGTCCTTTTCCCAGTCTTTCTCAAACCTTCCTGTATGATTTTTTCATCTCTTATCTTCTTTCTCCTTGGCCTGATTTCTGCTCTACATTCTACTACAGAAAAGGAGACGAGGGAGAAAAATCTTTCAAAGTCTGGAGAGATACTCGCCCATGCACTGGCACAACATCAAATAGAATTAGTTTGGTGATAAGACATAATTGAAAGAGTCAAACGTTACTGTTTGTTTGAATAACCCTCTGATCCTACACTGCAGTTCAGAGTAACAGCAGATGCTAAAGAAAGTTTGATATGAAATCCTTACTAATCAATACTCATCCATACTGTATATAACCCTGCAAAGTAAGAGTATATCGAACAAGGCTCTCAACAACATTCTCTGTTTCTCCTTCCTCTTCACACTCTCCAACTAAAGCCCTGAAAGGTAAAGATTTTCTTACAGCTCACCTCTTATTTCATCCATTAATCTCCAGTAAATGGCCCCCATCGGTTAATTATATTCCCTCTGTGGTGGCATGGAAACAGTGTGGTTACATAAATCTTGCATTTGTGACTAATTAAAAATGGGAGAGAGAGTTCACAGACTTGTAATACCAAACAAATATGGAGAGAGAGAGAGAGAGAGACGTGAGAAGGGGGAAAAAATGTGGCAGCAGTCTGTTCAAAATATCTGATGTTTGATAAATGCTCAATCTATTACTTAGGTAACCCACAGCAACCTCTCATTCTCGCATTTCTCTTTCTGGAAAATGAGTAATACTAGTTGCCTTCACCTCAAGTGTCTGCTGAGACGAGGTGGCAATGCTTTCTGCAAACTTGCTGTCACCTGCATTTTACATGCTTATATTTCTCTGGGGTTGTACAATCTCTAATGTTCCTGCATACCAACAGCTTGTCCAATAGCTCTCTTATCTCCTATTTCCAATATTTCCCACAGAATTTACTCACTCACACAGAGCACACATGCTGAATTCACTGCAGATGCTGGTACATTTGGAATCGAGGAATAAATGGTAGATTCATCTGAAATCCTTTGCTGAGGATAGTGAATAGATAGCAATGCAACTGGAAAGCCAACACCTGTGGACATCATGCAATTCAATATGCCCAAGGTGTGATAGATTTTCCTCGCAAGATACGGGTTGCAGTTCTGTGGTATTTACATCCCCAAGTTTTGTGAAAGTAGGCTACTGTGATGCAGGAATCAAATTTATCCAGAGGAACCTTTCATAGTTCAGGAGATTTAATGGAGCTCGGACTTTTGTTTCAGACACTTCTCTTAAAATTACTTAAAATAAAAAATCGTAGGCCTAATAAATAATGCCTTAAATTTTAGGAAAAATATCTAAAACATAACTAGATAAAATTATACAAAATCATATGTTTGCATGCATATGGACCATTCTGCAGAATTGGTAAGAGAGAGAAAAAAAAAAGTCTTTTTCCAAAAAAATTGTATATAAATTGTATAATATCCAAGGTACACATTTCTAGTAATTGTGCAGTTAATTCTCATATTGTATTTTCAGAAAGTTTTGGAATATATGTCCTCTCCCCAGAAACAGTAATAATTTCATTAGAAGGGTTATATTGACCTATTAAGATTTTGCTTCCATCCACATTTCAAAAATATATTTTTTTACTATTTTATTTATTTTATTTTTTTAGAGATAAATCAATAACAAATTACATTTTTAACAATATTTCAAGTGTAATTTATGAGATTTGCTGTATTTTGAATCCATAATTCTTTGTAAAAAAGTAAAGAAAAAAAGTTAATCATACTCATTTCTGAGTTAAGGAGTCGTTAGTTTGAATATATATTGAACCAAAAACTATCATAATATCTTAGTTGATAATTCAGTATACTTTATTATTGACATTATATTTGATTATATTATATTTGATATTGATATTATTATTTTACATAAAGTTTCATAATTTACAAAGAAAACATAAAATAAATAGTTTTTTTGAACTTCACTTTTTAAAATAATCAAAAAGATACTTTTAAAAAAAACAACAATGCAAAAATACAAAAATAAATTTATAAAATAAATTGAAATTTAAGGGTTAGGGTTCGGGACAGCCACCTCCCAACTGAAAGTACCCAATAAATGATGATTTTATATATATTAAGCTTACTAATATTTTAATATTATTGTGGGTTTCAATAGATAATAGAGGGATCTTAGCAAACATCTAAGATTTGAATACTTAGATTCTTTTTAAATGTGTTTTTTGGTTGTGGGACAGCAGTTTGGACCAATTGTGTAGAATGGTTGTTATCGTTAACCATTAAACAGTTTAAAAAAATTAATAAATAAATAAAGCTAAAATGAAATATAAATATTAGATGAAAAACTTAAACTTCTAAAATATATATAAAATTGAAATGTGTCTTTGATATTTTACAGAAACACGTTTAAGTTGAAATATTAATAAATAAACCTAATATTGTAATTAGTTAAATAAAGCTGAACATAATTATATAAAATTAGAATTATTACAAAATGACAAAAGTACATAAAATGACTAAAACTAAAATGACAAAATTAATTTTATTAATTAAATACTTTAAAGGTTTAAAGTATAAAATAAATATATTATAATTATAAATACTATACTTACTACATAAACACACACACGCATACATATATAATTTTATATATATAAAAAAGAATAAGAAATAATAAGAAAAAAAATAAAAAATAAATTCAAAATTTAAAACATTAATAAATACTATAATACACAAACATTGAAATAACACTAAACATTAAAGTATGTATAGTATCGTTAAAGAGCTCAGACAATTTTGTGTATGAAGAATTTGATGAAAAGTGTTGGCCCTGTCTACAAGAAACATCCAGCCCGATCTCACGGCAATTCGTACATATTTTACAAGGTGGCTAATTCATACGAATTCGTACGACCTCACTCGTACAAATTCATACGATTTTTGCTAAGTCGTACGTATTTTACGAGTTGCCAATTCGTATGAATTTGTACGAATGACCTACACCTAACCCCGCCCCTAAACCTACCCGTCACTGGGGTTTAGACAAATCGTACTAAATCGTACGAGTGAGGTCGTACGAATTCGTACGAATTAGCCACTTCGTACAATACGTACGAATTGCCGTGAGATAGCGTTGGAAACATCTGATATATGAACAGGCTCTCATTTGTGATTTCCAGCAATATAAAAGGGCTCTCCCAACTCTATTAAAACTTCTTTAAAATTCTCTGCATTAATCAAGGTAAAACGTAGGTGTCCTCACCAGTGGTTTCAAAAGGCTTTTCACTCTTTCTTTTCATGTCTCCTCTCTCCCCAGAAACCTAGAAAACAAAGACTTACACAATTATTCACCGCGTTTGCTGTCAATCACAAACATTCTCTGTCGAACACACGCTGAAAACAACAAAACAGACCAAACGCCGTTGTATTAAAAGTCTTTTATTCTGTTCTGCTCGCAGCACAGCATAGTATAGTCTCCCATGGTCGAGCGGCTCAGCGAGTGGCCCCCCTGTGAGGCTCCCCTACTGAGAGGAGTATGGCACAAGAACCTAACACAGTGGTACCGGGGGGGCACTACCGTCCTGGCACAGAGTGGCATAAAACATAACTGGCTCTGCTCAGCTACATTATCATAAAGTATTACAGAGCAGCATCGCATGTGTTCGAATGTGTTTTCAGCATAACACACTGCAAGTTGGCACAGACAGAGCGCACACACACACACTGTTTCCAAAGCCGGACCTGTGTGACACACGTGGAGACTGCAAAGGTTTTGACGTAACGAGGTCAAATCCATTTGCTACGCTCATAGTGATCCTAGTGTGGAGCCTACAGCTGTGCATCACCACGTCCCAAAACGTACACATACACACCTCAATCATAGCGTTGGTTATTCGCAACATAAATTCATCATAGTCGATGGTCGGCCATGTTATTCATAAAAACACAGTTGAAAACTGGTCTCTGATGTCAGCTGTTATGAGACGAGAGAGGACAAAGAGACAAAAGAAGACCAATTCAAAGATAATAAATTTAGTTGATAAACATTATATATATATTTATATATATGCATGTTATTTGTTGATATATATCATCTATATGTATATATTTATATGCTGCTGCTTCGATAAGAGACTTATTCTTAGAGTAATAAACAAATAAACGAACAAACAAACGAAACATTTACCGTCAAAGACACTATCAACACAACAAGACACATGTCTAGAGAAAGGCCATTTTAAGATTCTTGGTGGTGGCGATTCCTACTAAAACTTGTGCAATATGCCTGATATTTTATCATTTGAAAACGAAAAGAAAAAAAGACATTATCTTAAGGTCCTTGCTGTTTCAGCCCAAATGTTTTATCAAAGCGGTCTACTGACTTTAATGTGCACAATGGAATGGAAAGAGAATTCCAAATTATTTTTCACAGCTAATACATGAAACATCTTAATTATCAAGTCTGCTGAGAGAAATGTTTGAAAACAATACTCTTGTCTTCAGCTATACTGCTTTGCTGAACAGCTATTTCTCTATTGCTATCTAAACTTCACAAACACATATATGAGGTACATCTATATATAAAGTAATCCAGACACGTATTACACAACAAAGTTGGAGTCAAAAGGATATACATACATAAGCTGCCAAATATTCTAAATGTTAATGTCAAACTACTCAGAATTGCTCTGTGACAGTGAGGCAGTTTGTTATGGTTCTGGTCAGAATTGACAAGATTTGTGTAACTGCCCTCCCGATTTCACCAAACAGAAGTCATCAGTGTTTAAAAAATAATAATAAAAATCATCACCCATTATGTTTCTAGTACTCCAAAGTCTCTTGACATTACTGTTTAGCCCATTGACAACAAAATATACCCCAATTAATTAGTACTACTTGTAAAAAGCTCAGCATACAACAAATAAGCTTAATATGGCTCAGATGCAGTTACAAGCACACACAAAAAAACAATTAGCCTGTTGGACTGTGCGTGGTTCTGTGTCAAATATGCACTTATATAAATTCATACATATGTAAATAACAACATACAATGCTTCAAATCATATTGAAATTAGTCAAACTTTGCTGCTGGCTTGACAAAGCCCTGCCTGAAAGTTTCAAATAAACTTCAGTTTGAATGCTTAAAAGATCTATACATATACAGGATATACTTATTTAATTTTGGTCAATTTTTAGAATATTTGGTGGGGAGAAAAAGAAAAAAAAAATTGCAAACCTGATTAATCAGAAAAACGAAACATACCAAAGTCAGAACCAGTGTTGGGGAAAGTTACTTTTAAAAGTAATGGATTGCAATATTGCGTTACTCCATAAAAAGTAACTAATCGCGTTATTTAGTTACTTTTTATGGAAAGTAATGCATTACATTACATTTGAGTTACTTTTTGTCACCTGGACTGGGATTTCTTATTTTTAACAACAGAAAACCCAGAAGTTATATTTTTGGCAACTGTAAAGGCCCTTTCGCACCAAGAGTGAAACTATTAAGCCTCAGGCTGAAGGAAGTGCCTCTGTCCTGTACCTCACTCCTAATTTCTCTCAACACAGGACAGGAGAGGTGTCAGTGAATAAATAGGGAAACAAAGTACCTTGCATTACTTATTTGAAGTAACGCAAGGCAAGGTTGAAGTAATATTTTCTTGTACATTTAAGAGTAAACTTTACTAGTCACTTGGAAAAGTAATCTGATTACATAACTTGCATTACTTGTAATGTGTTACCCCCAACACTAGTCAGGACAGCCTGAAGGATTGGATGGATGTAGCATGAACATCCTCGATTACTTCAGTAGTACTTCAGTACTTCAATAGTATGCGATAGCTTTGTCAAGACAACATAATTACAAAATCCAGTAATATGAAACAAAAGAAACTCTGAAAGATAACATTTTAAATACTCCAAAAACTAAATAAATGAAATGAAACATAGTTGACTCAGACCTGCTGCCAACACGCATTGCCCTTAGCAATATTCACAGTCAATTATAGCGATCACTATAAAGATGCTAGCTTTTGGCTAAAGGTAAAAGCTAAATTAAAACAAAAGATCTACCTGACTGGTTTGCTAATCAGTCTTTTCCTCACAGTTCCTCAAAATAAAACTTGATCTGGCTTTCTTTTTTTTCTTTTTTCTTAACAGATATGTCTAGTAAAAGCATAAAACTGCAACTCTGTTTTGCTCTCATTTGACTAGTTTATTGTTGCTGCCACTTTTACAGCTTAAGCAAACTTGCTAAGCAAGTATGAGTATCGTGTCCAAAGCTAATAAATGGCAGAGCGGAGCAGCTTGTAAAAAAAGGTGTAAAAACACAGTGTTAAACTGTAAACAGTGCTCTCCTTCGCTTATCACTCTATGAATGATGACATGTCTTTCATCACTCACTGACATCTCGGTTAGCGAGTACAGTGCTGCAGTATGGCTAGCCCTGTCATCCTGGCACTCTCAACATCAGCGTTCAAAGCTACCCTAACCGGCTCCGACGAGAAGATCTCCCCCGAGAAAGCTACGATCTTAAAAGTGTCTTGGTTGCAGAACACTGTGTTGTCATGGCAACATGTACATTCAGTCGAGAGGGGAAGGGCTGCCACCGATTATAGGTAGTTGAAACATTGCATGTGCCCTACGGTAATACAGCACAGTGCTTATATTCTTTTAATAACTCAACACAACTGTTTTGAACCAGATCACAAAACATACATATTATATATAATAAAATAACTTTCAAATATAAAATATATGTATTGTATGTTGTTTGTAGTTAATTATGTATTGCTCAAGGGACGAGAACGAAACATGAGGACCTGTGAAATGGTTTCAACAGAACAGGACTGTACATCAGCTCCACTTTTAGTTTGGCATTCAGCTTCAGTAAGCCAATATGTGATCAGTCATGGCTAACTTACCCTGTTGCTAGGAATACAAACACTGACAACAATACACAGAATGCTAGATGTCAGTTTGCGGAAGGTGGAGGTCAAGAAAAATGGTCTGCTACTTTCCTTTGTGAATGCTTCCCTTGAGATATTTTGAACAAATATACTCAACAATTACATTGTGATTCAGAGCTCTGAGAGCAGGAGAGAGAAAAAAAAAGAGATGGTTGTGGGGCGTTAGGGCTTTGTATTTTGACCTCAGAATCTCCCTTCGAAAAATCGTTCCTGAGCCATCGAGCAGCAAAACACTCCAAGAAAAATGACATTTACCCACATTATTGAGGCTTCACCTTAAAGCCCCCAAGAAGTAAGAAAAGCAAAGCCAATCCCATACAAACAGCCTCGCTAACGTCGACAAGATTTGTCAGCATGGCAGTATTCCATTCTTTCACAAGTAAAGAGAAAGGGCTACAATTTATGTGATATCCCAATCCAGGTTTGTCTCTGAGCATTAGAGCTTTGTGCAAGAGATGGGTGCCAGCGAAAACAACCCAACTCGACTGCTATGAACAGTTAACAGCTTGTGGCATGAGCAGGTGATTCGATTGCCCCTAGGGGCTACTTGCTGATGTTCCTCATTTAATTATGTTCCTCAGACCTCGCTCTCCACACTGGAGAATTGGGCAGAGCCTCGACGAGAGCACATGCTCTTGGTTTTGAGGGGAAGATGTGGGGATTGATACCGCTGGGGTTGGGGAACTGATCGCAGTTTCTGGTACTGGAGCTTAGCACTAGAGGAGGACAAAGAGGAGGGCTGAGGGGCACCAGGTGTAGATGAGACAACCGAAGGGGAGGAAACTGATGAAGAGGAGGTAGGTGGAGGTACATGTATATGGTGAGAGGAGGAGGGTGGGGCTGGGAGTGCAGGGGCCATTGGAGGGGGTAAAGATGGCGGTAGACTCTGAGGAGGGGATGGTGGTTGTCGAGACCGGTCTGAGCGCTGTGGTCTTTGTGCACTGAGATTGGATTGGCTTCCAGATTTTGCCTGGCTCTGAGCCCGATCCAGTTTGGATGATTGCCGTTTGGGTCTTACGCTGCTGCTGAAACTGTGGCAGTGAAGGAGTAGCTCCTCCTGACTCCTAGAAGTCACCCGATTCCATTTCGAGTGAGTGCTGGCAGAGTGATGGGGTGACTGGCAGGAACAGGATGTGTGGGCTCGGCTCTTCTCTTGAGACCTGCTTTTAGATTTCTTTTCAGTCTTCACTGGTAATTTATCAACAGACCAATATCTTCGAGGAGGTGGCGGAGTCAGTGGAGTTGGAGGCCACTGGTTTGAACCTAAGCCTCCTGATCCCCACCCTGTTCCCGCTCCGAAACCCAGGCCACTTTCTCCACCACCCCACCCCAAAAAGGTGTCATCTCTACTGTTTATACTGCTTCCTCTTTCTCTGGCAGGGTAGGTGCCAAAAAACCATCCTCCTCCTCCAATGCCTCCAACTGCCCTTCCTTCGTGACCCTCCCAGTATCTCTCAAACTTACCAAACTCTCCTGAGGAACCCTCATCGTCTGTGTATATCTCAACAGTTTTTTCTCTGTCCCTTTCGGACTCAGAGTCCATTCCTCTGCTTTCTCGTCGTCGCACCTGTTCTTCTGGCCTGCTTCTTTCCACTTCAGACTCCTCATCTTCTTCTTCGGAATCCCATTCGTGAAATGACAGGCCTTCTCTCGAGCAAGGCTTAACTTTCTTGTTTTTTCCCAAAAGGGGCCGACTCTCTCCACATCTTCCTTGCTCATCTCTCTCAGCTCCTACAGACTTTCGTCTTTTAGATATGGGAAGCAAGGGTACGAAAGACGATGGCGAATCAGAAGTTGGGTTCCCACTACTCCAAAATTTGACGGTTGAAGAAGGTTTGTTTGAGCTAGAAAAATGCTTGTTGTTGGACCTTGGCCTGGAGTGGCGTTGTGATTTTGGGCTTCTCTGATGCCTTTCCTTTCCTCGACTGCCTTCTTCATCTTCTCCACCTTGATCATCCCTATCTCTCTTAACTCCATCTCTGATAATATCCCACTCATAACTCCTTGTAGAGCTTTCACTTTTTTTTCGGAAAGAGCTTCGCCTCAGTGCAGGATAAGAGGAGTTTTCCTGTCCTATTCCTTTTTCAAAGACATCTTTCCTGTCCATATCTACCTCCTCTTGTTCAGATCGCTTTTCCCTCTCCCTTCTTCTTGATTTCTCCTCTTTTTTCTTTTTCTTTTTCACCTTACGTCTTTTACGCTCCCTTTCTCTTTCACGCTCTTCTCTCTTCTTTTTCTTTCTACCCTTCTTCCTCCTCTTTCTCTCTCTTTCCCTTTCTTTATGATGTCGTTTCTCCTCCTTAACATCTCTATCTCCAGCTGCTCTTCTACACTTTTCTTTCTCTCCCCAAGAGGCCCACCACTCTTGAAGCTGTGCAATCTGGCTGCCTGCTCTGTCTCTCACCTGAGCCCTCTGTCCGCAAGGTTTGCGGGGTGGTATAGGTGGTGGTGGAGGACTGCTGGGCAGGGATCGAGAGGACATACGTGAACGACTTTTTCGCCTCCCCAAAAGCAAGCTCGACTCCTCCGTAAGCTCATCTGTGTCATAGTCCTCATACACATCTCGTACATCTGCCCGGTATCTAAAGCTCTGGGATGATGTGTACGAAGATGAAGAAGAAGGAGAATTGGATCGGGAGACTGATTCTGAAGAAGAGGATGAACTGGAGGTGCTGGAGCTGCTTGAGGAAGTGGATGTGTAGCATATAGATGGAGAAGGTGAGGGCGGAGTTTGTGTTGGAGAAGAGAGGGGCACAGGTATAGGCAGAGGAAGGGGAGGAGGACGACGTCCTCTTCTCCCACCGCCATCCCTCATTCCATATCTGCCACCACCTCTCCTTCCGAGTGGAAGGATATTTTCATAGAGTGGCCCACCTGAGCCCTTCCTTTTTGAGAAGCTGCTTCTCCTCCAGATAGATTGCTGAGGTGGAGACGGATGTGGCAAAGCATGGTTAATTGGTAAGTGTCCAGAGGCTTGACCTTTAGGAGGTAACCGTGGGTTTCCAGAGGATTTTGTCCCTCGATGCTTCATTTTTGGAGTTTGGGTGCCTACGTTTTGAGGTTCAGCAGAGACCCCTAAGCCTTCTGGATCAATTGGCCCATAGTATCTCTTGTACTCATCCAGACCCCCCTCTCCTCCACTTATTCCTGCACCCCAGTGAGGGGGCATGCCTTGGAATTGTGTTAAGTCTGTTATCCCACTGCTCACACCGCATGGCTTCTCTGGACCAACCTTTGGGCGTGTCCACCGATCCACCACAGCTAATCGACGATCATGCCGTGGTAGGAATGTAGAGCAAGGCATGGGTGCTCCAAGAATGGGACTGTTTGACGGGCCTAGGGCCATTCCAGAATATCCAACTGAAGGAGGGGAGCCAGGAAGAAGAGCACTGTATACCGGTGGCTGCTGGTGGTGTTGCTTTTGTTGTTGCTGCTGCTGTTGTTGTTGTGCCATAGCGATGGGGGGATTGGCCATGGCTGTAGAGATCACATGAGGCGGTGGAGGAGGAGGAACTGTGGAGACATGATGATATTGAGGAAGTGTGCTTTGGGAACCTCCAGGAGCTGTTTCATCCTCAAAATTGCAGCAGCTGTACATACCCTGTAAGAGATAACAAGCAAAAGATTTATTTAGCAAACAGTTCAGGATATCATAATATTCCCCTTGGTGACATACAAACCGATTTAGGCGCTTGGAAAATGTCTTGGTAAAGATGAGAAACATTACCATAATAATGAAACTGTAAATCTCCCTGTGCTTTGATGATGCAAGAGTACACACTGTAAGCTCAGCTAACCTTTCTCTGAGGTAATGGCAATGCTGACCTCACTGTTTGAGTGTCCCATCTAACCTAACTGGCTTACAATTCTCTCATAGAAAGACTGGTTGCTTGCAAGGGGGATTTAAGGTTCTTCTCATTCTTTCCACAATGTAAGCAAAGATAGATAGTGATAATGCAGAATGAATAAATGATCCATCTTCTGTCATCCTCTTCCTCCCCTATTCATTACTATGAGAGAAGTTATGGGCTTTCATAAAATCCCTCTGTGTGTGCAGTGGGAATGCTGGATGTGCCATCACATTTTAGAAATGACAGGAATTAAAGGAGTGTGCTGCAAAGTCCCCTTCTAAGGATTTAACGCCTGATTGCAAGAGATTACTGCGTGTCAGTCTTTGTTCTTGCTGCAAATAACAAGAATTGCAAAAAGGGTAATCTTTCATTTTACTTGCAAATACATTTAAATGATTCCAGTTTTGTTTCTTAGGTTCATTTTTACATTTCCTGGGCTACTGATTTCAGTTTACAGAGCTGGAATGAAATGATCATTATGGCACAATTATCGCTCCTCAATATATTTGATCACCTTCTCTCAAATTGCCGCAGAGTTTCATAAGAAATATTCTTAAAATGAGTATATTTATAAGGGCTGTGAAAATTAACATGTTAATGGTTGTTATTAATTAAATTAACACATTTATTCAATCTGATATTGAACTAGATACTTCTTGTGTGATTTCTAAAAATGAATGGGAAGCTTTCAGAAGTGACCAAAACCGTTTGGAGCCACAGCGCAAGTCTCTCTCACACGCATGCACAAAATTCCCTACGGGAGCTCCCGTTTATCAGTGGCCTAAATGACTGAGAAAACCATTATTCTACAGATTATTTATTTATAAATCCAACCCAGATGGGACGTTTAACAATGGTAAAGTCATTTGCAGCCTTTATATAATGAAATTTAATTATCATCGAGGCTCAAAAAGTGAAACATCATCCACAAGTGGAACGCAGTCATTCATAAAAATGTTAATGCAATCACCAGCGGAGGACTGTGGGTCAACGGTGGTGGTAGGGGGAGTACATGTATTCTGAGTGCCATTAACACAAATTGAAGAACAATAATTACATATATTATTTTGTTTTCTTTCCTTAAAAATAAACTGAATGGATTAAATTTTAACAACAACAACAAAAAACCTGACAGCCCTGCTATTTTTATTATAATGGATTTCATTTGGGTCACTCACCCGACTGAAAGCCAGTAGGAAGTCCAGTCCTCCAGAGCGGCCCAAACAGTGGCGGAGCTTCCAATAGACGAGATGCTCCCATGCAAACACCAGCAGACTTAGGCCCATGGCAACCAGAAGCATATAGAAGACTCCTGCCATATTGTCTATGTCCAGTTTGGAACTCATCACCTCAATCTTATCATTATGACAGATCCCAGACAGCCAGAGTCGTTCAAGCATGTCAATCTCATCTAAAAAGAAGGAAAGGATGAGCACAATGACAGGAGATAAGAAGCATGAAAGATAAGCAGGCCAACAAACAGGGGACAAGACAGATGGACAGAAGGGAGAGAATGAAAAAGAAAGGCTATAGAAAGCAAAAGAGCTCTGGATTCGAACCCTATTGTTGGGAAAAGTGAGTCTTTAATTCAAATCTCCAGACAGTGGAGATCTTGGTTTAGCTTCGGTTATTATTACACTGTGTTCACAAAAAGGTGAAAATGGAAAAGAAAAAACAGAGGAAAAGAATCATGAAAGGCAAGGAGGAGGAACGAGAGAAGCAGAGAAAGAGAGACTGGAGGATAATAACAGCTTTGATGGAGGTCTGAAATGGCCTGGTTTCGAGGCTCTTGTGATAAGACAGGCCCGGAGTAGTTTGGAGATGAAAGCTCTAGACTGATGGGCCTACCTCCCAACAATAGCCATTAGTGCATTTATCAGAGTGAAAATGTCACTGTGGAAAAAATAAAGGCATGACAAGGGCATGTTTCTGGCAGAAAAACGACATATGCATTTAGATGCCGGCTTTTTATCGAGGATTATTCCTTCACTACGAAGGAGGGAGAGAGATAAGTCTAAATCCTCTTTTCATATGAAACAAAGAATACAAAACAAAACTGCGTTGACCCACAGGTTAATTATGTGTTTCAATTTATGACAATATGGCCTTGAACTATGGCTTAGGTAATGGAAAATTTAATCACAGGAACTGAAATCCAAATATTTTTCATTATATTTATTTGTTCAAACAAGCAAAAATCAGCCCTGAGAATTTCAATCCAAATTGGAATGCATCAAAATTAAAAATCGCACTGTTTACTGAAGTGACCCTATGGCTAGTCATAATTGTGTTCATTTGCTGTGACATTCTTTCTAATATCATTTATCATATTTCAGTGACACTCTTCCAGCTCCCTTTCACATTTATTCTTTAATAATTATGAGGCACTAGGTTCCTCATCATCGAGTCTAATCAAAGAAAAAATAGCAATGCGAGAAAAAAAACATGAACATGAACAAGTACCTCAGAGAATCAGAATAACAAGTGTAACAACACTCAAAAAGGTTTAATTTCCCAAAAATTCCACTCTGTCACTATGTAAACAAAACAGCAGGAATGTTTGTTTGTCATAGTTAAAATCAGGGCTTTGAGACTGAGTCTAGGAGCTTACAACTCCACAAATAAACAGCAAACCACCAATAGCAAGGGTGTTGTTAAACGTGGGACCTGGGGTGTACCTAGGTGTTTCATTCTCTTACCGTCTCCAACTAGCTGCAGGAGGGCGAGGTCTAGCGGCCGCTTCCAGCGGGAGTTTTTGTGTAAGGCAATGCCATACCCTGTTGTAGCAAACACTTTGCCAGAGCCGATGGTCATTACTTTGCAGCCCTCGTCCTTACGAGCCATGTAGTTCAGGACAGCCGCATCATATATGAATGCATCCAGTTTCCTGCAGAGACAAAAAGGAAATGGGAAACAAAGGCATGGGGAAATTACTTTCCGAGACCAATTATCACTTTATTGATTGTTACATGTAAAGACGAAAACATTGATGATCTTTAGGGAAATCCTATTTATAAGCTAAATAGTGTGTAACAGGTAATCAGTGAAGCCAGTTAACCAACCACCCCAGTTCTACACCATGCATTTGTTGGCATTGAAAATTCTTCTTAGGATTTGGTTTTTTTTTTTTTTTATTATTCTCTCTCAAAAAGCTCTTCTTTGCTGCTGGCAACTGCCTTAAAAAAACACTGAATTTCCATGATTTTTCCATTACCTTTCTATGGGTTTTCCAGTTGGATTCCTGTGTAAGGATTTTTTTTTAAATAATTTCATAGAGTTTCACTCAAAAAGAGCCAATGTAATATTTCAGAGCAGAGAATCATCAGAAGAATCTCCACTACTGTTTAAAACTTTGGGGTCATTGTTCCAAAAAAAAAAAAAAAAAAAAAAAAAAAAAATATTTCAAACAAATGTGGTTCTTTTGGACTTTTATTAATTATTTTTTAAATACATTATTAATAAATGTTTCTTGAGCACCAAATCAGCATATTAGAATGATTTCTGAAGAAAAAAAACTGCAAAAATAACAAAAAACATCCTGAATTTCAGCTGAATTAATGATTTCCGAAGGATCAAGTGACACTGAAGACTGCAGTAATTCAGCTTCTAAAATATATTCAGATAGAAAAGTTATTTTAATTTGTGATTATATGTCACTATAGTAATGATTTACATCAGAAAAAATACATTTTAAAAACATTAAAATAATTACTGACGCTAAACTTTTGATACTGTACATCCACTGCAGGAAATTAACCTTTTTTGTTTGGAGGACGTTCAAAACAAACTCTCATGGTCAGGTGAACTGGAAACCATTTCAATAACTGTAACAGCATTTATATGTCTTTTCACTGCACTGGCAATCACTTTATTCCTTCAACTAACAACATCGCAATGAATGTTTAAATTTATACATTAAAAAAATACAGTGATAAAGCTATAAAAGGTGTGAAGAAAATGAAACTATAAGGTACTAGGGTAGCGTGAATAAGGCTCAAATAAACAGCTACTTCATGCAGGCATACTCTGTTTTTATATGCAGGTGTATAATCAAATACCTCAAGAGTTTTCTGGGACATGACTTGTTTCTCTGCCATAAATGTGATAATATATGCGCACAAGCACTTTGCAGAATAGCTCCAAAGAACGCTGATATTGTCTGGCTGCTCGCTTTGCTGAAATGAGCAGCACATAATAGAAAGGCTAATTTGTGCAGACACTGGTCTTCAAATAAACCCCATGTAAAAAAAAAAACCAAACAAAAAAAAAAAAAAACCATGAAATTGGGACCGGATTGGCTAGTAGCAAGTTTCCTGCGACGTCTGTGCTGTCACAAATACACATTCCTTCCATGGTGAAGATTGTTAAGTAACAGTTTAAAATGTGATGCTCGGAATAAAGCATTTTGTGCAATTACGTTTCTAAGCAATCAGACTGAAAATGTTCACCTGCTGCATGATAAAACAGGCAAAAATCGTGCTACTTAGTGCAAAAATCCAATAATGCAATAATAATAATAATCTTATTACTCCATATTCATAGTGCTAAATAATTCAGCAGTGGAGTCTCTTACAGTAAAGACATAAAAGTAAGTTGCTTTTCAGAAGTCAAGGAAGCTCTGTGCCTTATCAGAGTCAGGTGCACCGGTATGTCTCTTTTCTTTGATCATATTTCACCTACCTTGTAACATGCCAACGTATTCTCAGCAAAAACCCAAATTGACAGCTTATTACTGGCTACTCTTCAACCTCCTGCTAAGCACACCTTGAGGTTATTAACAAGCTCAACTTGGCCTTCCAAGACCAGCAAGCACCACATTAGCATTCAAGGTGGCAGCTTTTGTCAGAAGTGTTGTATCCAACAAAACAGAGCCCTTGGGGGAAAATGAGTCACACATTTCAGTAAGGGTGAAACCAAACGAACAGAACACACACAGACAGGTGTTTGATAGCACAGCACACCGCCCCACAGTGCAACCCGACTGAAATAGGAAGGCAGTAAAAGCAGTAGGTAGGCTGTTGAGGTACACAAGTGCCTTTGAGAATCAGCTAGCGCCTAGTTGGAGACCTGACTTGTTGACTTGTGGGCCAGCGGGCCTGCCTTGCATTGCACGGCTTGAAATCGAAAGTCTCACTCTGCAGGCTACAACTATCACACAAACCAAGTGCTTATGAATGACAGATGAAATCTTCACGAGCAATTGCAAAGCCTGAACACTGCGATTACACATTCTAGCCTGCAAACATAACTTTTTTTTGCGATGGGATGCATATTCATGCCCTTTGTATGCATAATGCAGAGACTTGAGTTTTAGATAGGACGGCCGTAGACACACACACTCTCATGCACACAGATCCGAGGGCAGTGAGGCAGTGTTAGTGACACCACATTGCAATTTAATAATTCTGGAACAATCATGGCATCTTACGATGCAGAGCAGTGAATGAATAATACACAAGTGCATAATTGCTCGTTTCTGTGATTAAACGCTAACGGCTGAAAATGGAATGACATCAAATGCTCTCTGTATAACAAAGTCTGACAAAGCTTTTTAAAAAGTTTTGTTTCCTAAACCAGCATCATACAGAGTGGTGTCAACTGGCTCGGCACATAAAAGCGCCATCATAGGAAAACTTTGCTTGAATGAACAACTATAATACCGCCATTCCTCTACACTAAGCTGCCACGGCTGAAGGTCAAAATGTGGCACTAACAAAAACACATTCTGCTACTACAGTTTAAAGCAGGTGTCATTGTTTGCCTTCTATATGAATACATGAAAGGTAATGACACTACTGGCTAGATTTGCATTTCCAGAAGGAGGTAATCTTTTAAATATGCAACTAGCCAACTATATATGATTTGTTTTTGCATTTAGAGCAGTATTTATACTGGCATAAAAACAAAGATCATATTTAGTGTGACAGCATTAAACTTGAACTACTAAAAGCAAAGAACACCTGACTAAATCAAAAGAGCTAAACAGTGGCTTTTACCTAATATTACAACACAAGCTAGATCAAATGTTCTGAATGGCTAACATAAGTCAGAGTAAGTAATTTGGAGATTTTAAAAGATCTCATAAATATAAAATTTTTAGCAGAAAAATACATGAAATTAAATATAGTTAATGTTTTTTTCATGTTTTTGAAAGAAGTCTCTTATGCTCACAAAGGGCCAGTTTTACTAAACAGGGCAAATTAGAGCAAGAGCGCAATTCCAATAGAGCGCCGATGGGCATGGAAATTTCTGCGGATGATTTACTAACAACGCGCAAATTAAACAGACGCAATATCTCATTTACATACTGACCAACGCAATATACCAAGTGCAGGGCAAATTAGCGTAGTCACAAATAAACAATAAAGAAATAAGGCAAAGTTGAAAAGAACCGGAGGCCAAAAAATTAAGGTTTACTAGAAGTTTTAATAGAGCTGGTATTGCGAGACTCCTAGTTGAGGGTTCCAAGTCGTCTTTTATTTCCTGAAGCAAATTAAAAATAACATGGCTTGGCAAATGATTTGTTTGGATAATGTGTTCTTCTAGCATTCAAGATCAATTAATATGTGTGGAAAAAATCCTCTCCCTTCGACCGCACGCTCTCTGTTCTCTGCGGTGCCTCTCCCAGCAACAAATTGCATCCATGTCAAGCGCAAAATAATTTAAGACATGCTTTTTTGGGCGTTAAATAATGCCGCAAAAGCCAGTAATTTGACGAGCGCTAACTTTAGTAAATCTCGTTGCGTGATTCATTTGAATACTCTCCTCCCATAACTTTTGCGTTTGAAATGGAAACTCCTAGAAATGCATATTCAATAAGGTCAGGCACAAAAATAACTGTCTACGCCTTTTCAGCGCTAATTCGTCACTGCACATCTTTAGTAAAACCTGACAGTACTATTTTAATGCCAAAAGACGGTTTGCGCTGGCGCAAGCTGTTAGTAAAACTGGCCCTAAATCTGCATCTATTTGATAAAAAAAGCAGTATATTGATACAATAAAACAGTAATATTGTGAAATATCACAATTTAAAGTAAATTTTATAATTTAATATATTTTAAAAATGTAATTTAATCATGTGATGGAATTTTTATTCGAAAAGTTAAATTTTCATCATCATTACTCCAGTCTTCAGGGTCACATGATCTCTCAAAAGTCATTCTGATATACTGATGTGTTGCTCAAGAAATATTTCCTATTAATATCAACGTTAAAAACAGTTATTATTTTTGTGGAAACCATCCTACATTTGATGAATAGGAAGCCCAAAAGCATTTATTTAAAAACAGCATTTATTTGAAATAATGTAAAAGTCTTCAATTTGGATTGATTTAACCTGTTAGCTTGCACCCCCCATTTTGGGCCTCACAGCTGAAACTGACCTACCTAAATTAAAATGGTAACAGTTCCTGACAATAACGTGCTACACAATTTAGGTATCTTTGGAAAGAAGACACTCTAGGCTTTACTATCCATCATCCGGAGTTGATGATGCTCAAAAAAAATAAAAAGTTATAGACACTGAAGTGCCTTGAAAATGTTTTACCACACTGAATGTTTTTTTTATTTCATAAACAAATACATGAAATAAGT
>JAFVLL020022595.1:0-17080 GCA_021397915.2 Tor tambroides
ATGATTTATTCACGACAGCACGGCCTCTTGTACCTTATTGCTTACACACACATATATATATATATATATATATATATATATATATATACACACACACAAGGCCCATTTCTCAATTACTCTAATTCATGTGATCATTCCAAATATTCCAAATCTTTTGTGCATTCCACTGAAGGGCTCATCCTTATGTCCTAATCCCTTTGAAGGGTTTACCCTCCAGAGTCAGTACTTTGAAGGGATGTGGGATGTAGGAGACCAAAAACTGTTTCTTTGGAATGCACTCTCTCACAATTCTCAAATCAAATTATTAAGTCTGTTGACAAAATCCAGTGGCATTTGGTCCTACCATTTTAGCCCTTCCATTTGAGAGCTTCAGCAGAGGAAATGATACAGTGTGTTTAGCATTTATACCACATAAGCTCTATAAGTATTGTTTTTTTAGCACAGTATACTTGCTTGGTAGCACACCCAGTACAGTACATCACTTGCAATGCTTCAGGTACGAGTCCCGTGAAACAAAAGTCACAATAAAAAAGCTCAAAGACTTGTAGAAGCAAGCTAAAATGACATAGCTGCTTCAGCAAATGTGGTTTTATCAAGTTTGCTTTTGTTAACACTATTGGTTAGGTTTAGAGAAGGGAATAGCGTTGGTGGTATATTAACCTTTTAGTGCCACTCCCTGGAAAGTATTGCAAAACGTGCAAGAAGCAATGTAAATTAATTAAATGTTGCCAGGTTCACATCTGTTTCAGATACAACTACATAATAAATAACTGCACTTTTAACACCACTCAAAGGCATTTCACTTTAAGTGTCACAAAACGTAGAAGCAGCAACATAATATTTTGCAGAAATCATAAGAACTGACTAAATATATACCCTGTATGTTTTATATGTCAGTTTGGATAAAAGCATCTGCCAAATGCATCTGTTCTTTTGAAACCTGGAATTATCTCATTTGGTGGCTTGCTGAGAGCAGTGTATGCTGTAAAAACTGCATTTCTGGCTAAAAAGTCAAACAAGAATTCTAATGGAAACAATAAGAAATCTAAATCATTCAGAGGAATTGGAATCATTATCACAATTCAACTCAGCAACTGAATTAAGGCTTAAATTTTGGTCCATTATTTACACAAAGTTAAGTCCTAGTAATTTTATGATACTTTTGTTGATCTTATACTTTTCCTGTACAATTCCCCATTTAGCATAATTGTGATAACCCATCATTAAACTACATTCTGATATATGAATGCTGGAAAGAGTGATGGTTTACAATCTAACACTTTCACAAACAATGTCGCACCAACCTTAGCTCTAATGGATGAGGCCTAACTATAGTGTGACGCCATACTGTGTTCACCACAAGCGCCCTGCAGGCTCCTAAAGAGATTTCAGTCATTAGTTGCTCCTTTTCAAATATCACCAGGCCATTGCCCTTTCATGATCTGGAGCACATGACATTATGATGCACTAGGTCTACTAAGGTTTGGACAAGTACATACAGGGCCTCTGCAGTGGTATTTTCAACCTTTGAAAGACCTAAAAATAGATTGCTCTGCTAACCTCCAGTAAAGTCACTTCTAATTTGGGTTACCCGTCGCCCCAGTCACTCCTAACCTTCTGACGTCACAAGTCAGTGCAGCTCTTTATTTTTAGAGGCCTCCCCAAAACTAATTGAAGGAAAGGCACTTAAAGGCTGGTGTTATGTAAGGGGATTACCTTCTTGTTACTGCATGCGCCTTCGGCATCTAGTGGGACTTGCATTGTGGTTACTAGCAAAAGAAAGGGCAGAGTGACTCCAGAAATAGACCAGTCTACAGCCTAATTGTTCATCTCTTGTGCACTTTTTCCCCTCCTCAGCTGCAAGCCAAGGTCGCCGACCCCATCATCCACCTCGCTTGTTCCGGAAGAGTCTTTTCCGCCCCCCATGGCTTCGAGAGCACCAGCCAATAGGTAGGGCACAGCAGAGGTCCGACCTCAGCCCCAGACAAACAGCCAAGCGCCAAAATCACTTAGGAGTGATCCCAGCAAAGTGCCCTACTGTCTGAAGCTGCCAGGTATGTTCTTATCAGCACAAACACAGAACCTGAGGCTCCCTGTTGAAGCCGAGCCAGCCTTTGGAGGAAGGCCCCTCAGAGGCCAGGCCAGGCTGCTTATGATCCCCCGCTCAGGTCACAAAGGCAAACAGTGAGCTTCTCTCCGGGCGTTACCTTGGAACAATTTATGTAGGTCTTTCCAAATCCATCTATAAAAACTGTGTCGTTCAGACTCATCTACTGATTCTCTTATCTTTGACCATACTGAGTGGTCTTCAGTTTGATGGACTATTTCTACAACCACTGGAAATTTGACAGCAAACTGTGTCTTGTTTTATGTATACACTGCAAGTTTTATGGAGAACCTAAACTGCCAGACTTATTTTACATTCTCTTTGAAATTTTTGGCAGCTCATGTGTCCAGTTCAGTATAAAGACAACAATTGTTGGATTGGATTGAAGTATGTTTTATGACTTAGACAAGCGGCCTAATAATGTAGAGCTTGAAAAAGTAAAGAAATAAAGAACTCTATGACATCAGTCTCATGGTGACTGTTCCAGTGTGGCATCATTCAGCAACAAAGAACAAACTAAAGCTCTTTACAAACAGTCCTTGAGTGCACTTTTAAAATAAAGGGGTATAAATAATACTGGCCTATTAGAAGTAAGGTCTCAAATTACAAATATTGTTCATTAGTGTTAGTCAAAGTTGTACTCCAGACCAAGTTCAAGTAAAGACAGAGACCTCAAGAGGGTCTGAATGAATTAAACAGTGTAAATACACTTTCCTTTGGGATGAATGTCATTGTCACGCAAACCTCCGCAACACACACAAGAGTCCATGACAAGACCAAGACCATGAAAATATTGCCTTGATCTCAGACTCTAGACAGACGTATGTCTGATTCTGATCTTGTACTACCACACTGGCATTAAAACAACAAGTTACAAGTTAAAATAACAGTTCAAAAATGAAAATTATCGTCACTTGCTCACAGACATCTTGTGCCAGAAACTTTCAACATTTTTTCTTTTGTGGAACATACAAAGAGAAATTCTGAAAGACAATAATGACACTGAATATTGACTGATTATTGCAAGCTTTATAAAGGATGAAAAAAACAAATAAATTTCAAAGCGTTCCAGGAAACGTATATGCAATATTCTTTCAGAAGAAATATACCCACAGTTCTCCTGTTCTCTAACTTGCTTCCTAATCGAGTCATATCTTTGACAAATTGCATACGTTCCTTTCTGTACAATATGCATACAACTTATTAGTGAATGAGACCCGTGTCAGTGCAAAGTTACTTCCAATCTTTCAGCTCTATTGCTGTGATCATGTTAAGTGGGTAAACAAGGCAAGTTATTCATTGTAACACAATCCTGCCTAAACAAGTAGTTACCCCTTAAGATGGATGATTTTGTGTTGTAATCAATTCAGTAAAAAGCTCAATTTACTTATTTTTCCCCACCACAAACCTGGAATATTCCTTTGAGGAACTACTCCAGGAGTTAATGTTTTTTGGCAGAAATGACAAAGCGATAAAGATGTTCTATTTAATGAGATTTATGAATACATCAAAGGATTTTTTTTGGGGGGGGGATCCCATGGAGCTACTGTAGAAGATTGATCTCCTTATTAGTCAGAATGCCACGCCGTAGTAACTCCTGCCTTCATAACATCATATCTAATTCACTGCCTTACTCACAAACCACAGACCTGAATGCTGACTTATGTGTAGACCCATCCAAGCTCTACTGCCGAATTGGAGACGGATCAGTCTCTGTCTCACAAGGAAAGTGCTCAGCGCTCCAGAGCTTCTCCAAAGCGTCTGGAATGGCTGTTGACACTCCCAGTCTTTAATGTAAGATCAAGAAAAGCTTTAACTCATTACTCTTTTCAACCCACTCCTCTATTCTTGCCTTAACTACTTTCAAATGTTTAATAATGCTGCCTTCAGAGGTAATTTGTTCCACTAAGACGCACAAGGAGTTACAATGATCATATATGCCAAACAGAAAACTAAAATGGACAGGCTAGAAATACATTCTCACAATATTCATGTATACCATGAACATGTTGAAAGTGATGCATCTAAATGAATTTAGTTATTTAATAACATTAAACAGTAATCATTATCAAGACTGCATGAAACTGGCTGCAAATGATGAGCGGTGGTGAACAAAAATCTGTAAAGGAATCAGAAATTTGTTTTTAATTCTGCATAATTAACACTAAGACTTTTACAATAATGAGCTGTTTGAAATAACTCCCAATGACTCATATAAATAAGCAAAGCTGTCTTGAAAGACAGAACCACCCAAAGTAATTAAACAAAGATGTTTTACTATTAAATTGAATTTTTTCACAAATGGTAAATGCCAAGTATACTGATGGACCCCTTTAATGGTTTCAAACCTAAAGATTTTTCATCAGGAAAAAGCTGCTTATTTCTGAAAAGGTTGGACAAACCTTCTCAAAAGGCAGAAAAGGGATCAAAATCTTCTACAGTATGTTCACTGGAATAAACCTGGAATAAATGTAAAACAGGTAATAAAATATGGGTGATTACCAAGGTAGAAATGCTTTTAGTAAAAATGAATTCTACGAAAAATGTTTTTTTTTTAGTTACAGTGGACACAAAACATTTATTATTTGCCTAGTAAAGTTTAATTACAAAGTTTGAAGTGAACTTCAAAGATGTATATAAAGCAGTTATTTTCAATAAATGCACAATAATACTGAGCAGGACATCCACATTTTGAGCAGACATCCATGATTTTCACATGGATGAATGATATTTGGATTTCTGTAACCCTTTGCTTAAAGCCTTTATATAATGCATTAAAAACGTTTTAATGCATTACTTATGCATTGTAATGCACCTTATAATGCATTATCTCATGAATAACTGTAACCACAGTTATAATACATTATAACCTATTTATTGTTACATTTAAAAAAAAAAAGTATAAGAATTAAAACACAAGTCAAACAAACCTTCAAATTGTATAATGCCTTTTAACTTTGGCTACTTTTTTATGAAAAGATATAATGCATTACAACACACATCATGAAAATCTTTACAATGTATTATACATATAGGCTTTAAGCAAAGTGTTACAGCAATTTCCTTTGAAACATTTAAAGCTGAATATTACTAGAAATAAACATATATATATATATATATATATATTGTGTGTATGTATATGTACACACACACATATATGCACTAAAGAAATTCCTCGGGTTAAATTAATTTTCCAGAGCTGAAAAAATAAAAATAAGCAAATAAGCTTTCGTTTCCAACATACAAGCTATATGTCTTGCTATTGCTCTTAACTACAGGATCTAACAAAATACAACATGTTGATCTTTCCTTTTCCTTTGCTTATCTAATAACAAACCCATTCAAGCAAAGCCCTTAACATCACAACTGGAAACTCATTGGCGGCTAGTTCGACTAACTCTAAGAGTGCAATTATCAGAGCAAAAAGCTTTCTCTCTGCCTTGATGAAAGACCAGGAGCCCCCTTGAAAGACTCAACGTCTTGTTTATTTACACTCAAAATTACACCCCTCTCTTCCTGTGTCATGTTCTTTGGTTCCAATTTGTTTTGTTATGCTTCCACTAAAACTGAACAACTATGCGTGTGGTCGCAATAATTTTAACAGGCTGACACTCTCTCCACGCACACACTCACACGCAGACTCACACACACACACATTCCGCCCTGTGCCCTCTCACCTCCGTGACACCTTCAACTATACCACATTGCAGGACAGCGAGGGGAAGGGGGGGAACTTCAAAGTGGCCGGAGGGGGGTGCTTCTTTTTCCTGCCACTTGTCATCATCTAAGGGTCTTTGCTGCCTCCCTTATTACTTTAATCAATTCCAACTGCTTCAAGAGGCTTTGATGGGGAGCAGGGCAAAGCATGCTGGAAGCACCTGCCGCTGAGCAGAGCACAGGTGGCCTGCAGAGCCACGGGGTGAGACTCGACCCCTCTTTACCGGGAGGCAATAACAGCACTGTTACCCAGCAGGCATTCCAATCGGCCCATTGTCACAGAAAACTGCTAGCGCCGCGTAGTTAAACCGCTAAACAATATGAAAGTTTAAGAGAAGCTGATGAGGATTGAATCCATGCAAAATAACTTAATAAAATAGCAGTTTTGGGTTTTTTTTATTAAATCAGTCATACATCTAATACACTTTAATACAATGTCTAAAGACTGAAGCATGTGCGAATATTCAAAGTGATGTCCAGGATGTTCACGTTCAGAAGAACTAGGTTATGTCGCCATCTGCTGGCTCCTCAGCAAAATTAAAAGTCAAGAAGCTGCAAAGGAAATTTCATATTAATACACAGAGAAATTAGTTTTACGAAGAAACAGAAAATACACAAAATGAGACGGACAAATAACTAATACTTTACAATTTAATAAAAGCACAAAAACAACTGAAAAGAGCACATAACTGTGTAACATTTCAAAATCCTTTTTCCTTTCAAAAAAAAAAAGGATTTAATAATATGTAAATATTTATAGTAATATAAATATATAAATGTGTGTAAATATATATAAATACATTTAGATTAATGAGAGGGAGAGGGTCAAATAACATGACCATAAATTATTTGTAATCAAACTCACAAAAAAAAAAAAAAAAAATATTAAAAAAAAAAACAACCTACAGATACATGGAGCACATGCATAAACATAGAACTCACCAGCTGTGGCAGAATCTTTTCAAAGTGTTCAATATCAACAGCGTCACAGTCCTCACTGTCAGCCTGTTTAACAGCTCTGCGTGTCGCCTCTGTAGCATACAGACAACTGTCATAATACTGAAGGAAACTATATTACACTGTACTGTAGCAAAGTACAAAATGACTGCCTATGTAAAGTTTGCCTTACCTTCAACAAATACTTTCAACATCTCTGCTACAAGTATGACAGCATCACTGCTGACTGTGGAAAAAAAACTTCAAAACTGAATGTCGTTCAGACATTTTTTCTTAACAATTACGTTTCTGTCTTTATCCGTACCCTCACACACGTATGCAAAAACAACTTGTACTAATCAATAATGTAAGGGTGGTTTAATAAAACACTTTAAATGAACCAAACTGAGTTGAGTTAAAGTGAACTGGAAAAGCTAAAGATGAATAAAGAATATGCATCAGTGTGTTTCTATTTTGTTTTTATTAAATTTATAAAGGTGCTGTAAATTAAATCGTTATCTATTCTATCGCGTGGATAGGTTTATTGTGAATGAAAAAATATTAATCATTAATTTTAACAAATTTACCATCCCCAACTTGGAAACTCTGGGCTTAAAGAAAGTTCTTAGTTTCTCCAATTCAACTGCGCTCAATTTATAAATACAATCTTTCTGAAATTATTTGAATGCACCATGCATTGGGTGTTCAAATGTCAGGGAACTCAAAAGGACAAATGACCAAAAAAAATGGACCAACAAACAATATCTGAGATCATGTGGTGTTCAAATTCACAATACATCAAGACCACTGGGAGTGGTCAGACAAACTAGGTGTGAACCACATACTTGTTTTAGTCTGTAAAATATGGGCTACAGATAATCTCACTAGTTCAGTTTCTTGTCTGCACAAAAGTAACACACATTAAATGTATCATTTAACCCAGAAATACACTCTAAACTCAATGTTTTTACATAAATGCTAAATTTACAACCAGCTGGGAATACAAAGGAATTAGTTTTATTTTTTTGGATGTGTGTAAGTTGCAACACACTCCTGGCCACAAAATGAAGAACAAGGTCATGGTGTGTTTTGACATTATGACAGGTAACCAAGAGACTGACTTGAATATGACGCTGCAAAATACATGACTGAAAAACTTCATTTAAACGCACAACAGTTTCTTGAGCAATAACGTCTCTGTCTCTCTCTTTACCACACATTGACAAGAAAAGCAAATATAATATTGTGAGCCCTGTGTGTGGTTGACTATTTCCCAGAAAGAACTGTCTCACCTTTGGTTTTGTCCTCCTTGAAAGAGCGTGCCAAAAGTTTCGCGACAGTTTCCTTAAAAACACAAGAATGTTTATCTTTAAAAATGGGAATCGCTGTAACGCCGTCGTATCATCAAAACGCTAACGATCCTCCTAATACCTTCAATCTGATATCTTATCACGAACTGTTTGTTAAAGAGTTGAAAACGTAAACATTTAAACGTATTGAAATATACCTTTTTAAACACGACTTCATTTCCCGCGTTCGCCATTCTGACACGCTGTCGTCACTGAGAGAATCGGCTTCTTCGTTTTGTTTTGTTTGTTTTTATAATGGCGGGTGGCAACTAACATTTAAGGTGCATATCCGCCACCTACTGTGCTGAAGTGTGGACCAGAAATGTATACTTATCAGAGAAGAGGGGGGAAAAGCCCAAGCAGTTGAGAGAATCGGCTTCTTCGTTTGCTGAATGGCATAGAGACGGCTGCTGCTGCCCTCTAGCGCACTAATACACAACGACAACACGAATGGCTGTTCGCGCGTTTATGGAGAGTAAATATTTGATGGAACATTTCGAGCACTTTCATCGCCAAAATATGTTAATGTTATTATAGTTTAGAATGTTGACATCTTTTATTGTCTACATATATTTTAGAGCTCCTTGGTCCATACAAGCTTTCTTGAGAACAATGCATCTTTGTAGTTACGTTTGTAATCCTATATGGTAGTAGCATTCATGTCTAATCTTACCCAACACCTAAACTTAGCCTAACAACTATCTTACTAACTATTAATAAGCAGCAAATTAGGAGTTTATTGAGGTAAAAGTCGTAGTTAATGGTTTGGTAATAGCAGGAATTGGACCTTAAAATAAAGTGTAAACAATTCAGAGTAAATAAACATAAAAATAAAGGATGTTTTCCACAGGAACACTCCATATTAAAGTAATAATAATAATTTTGACTCAAAATTGTCATTATTCCCCAAGCATTCTCATTATTAGACTGCTGTATCAAGCTGCAAAGTCAGGTTCAGATTAGGTGAGTCTTGGCAAATAAATTTTCTGTTAAAAAGTCAGTTTAGTTCTACTTAAGCTCTCTGTTTTAAAAGCTGAAGATAATAATAATAATTTTAAAAAAATTCAATAAACATCAATAAGAGCTGTTCTGAGAATAAATTTATTCAACATTTCAGGTATAGGCCCTAAATATAAAAGTGATCATTTACAGTATGGATACAGACATTAAATCAAACAGGGTTTTAATGTTAGGTAGAAAATTTAACACTGGATTATCATGCAAAAAAAAAAGAAAAAACATTTAGTTCACATTGTAGTAGGATGAGGTTTAGTGCAAATCACTCCAGCCAGTAACTGTCGGTGCTCCTATATTTCACTTCTAATTCACACACAGGTCTGTTTGAAAGGATTGGCATGGGAGACTGTTTAACTGGTTGTCAAATCTGTTCTGGACAGACATCTAAAAGAGAGAGAGAGAGAGATGTAACTGGGTTCATGGTGTGCTGCTCCATTCCAAAGCATAAAATGAGGTCTGTAGTACCTGGAGAGAACAATCCTTTAGCTTTTCCATTCATCTCAATGGCAGTATGTGCTATGAAATCTTTTCATGACAGCTCATAGACATTCAGCTTTGCTGTCAGGTTGTTTTGAGCCAACCACCTAAACTTGCCGTGTGACTACTGATTCATGACAACACCAATTGGCTGATGGCATTACAAGAATTAACACAAAAGTTCCAAACCGAGCAACTGCCATATTGAAATGAATGGATGTTATTGAATAGATATCTAGAGGAATCCTGTTGAAAAGACCAGCCCTGTTAGTCATCAGTGTATGTTGTGTTTTTGATGTTGGTCCTTGGCATGGGATGCTGGTGTCCCTATAGGGTGCGATCACATTAGCAAAGCTGCAGCGAAATTTTGCATGCAATGAAAGGTCCACTGTCAACTTCTCAATAACGTAGAGACGTAAAAGCTTACACAGAAGCCACTTTCAAAACAAGCAGGTTTAATACAGCGAATTCATGTGATCAACCTGAATATGAGCGAAACTCACACACAAAATTTCGCAGAGCCACAGTAAATGTGACCACACCTTCAATCAATCTTAACTAGCAAGCTTCCTTTGGTCAACCTGGGGTGCATTTCCCAAAACATCGTTAGACAACTAAGTTCCATTGAACTCTATTGGTAAAGACAGAACATGCGACCATAGCTGCTCTTGGAAAACACAGCACAGATTAATCAGAAGGACCATTTTTGCTGGTGAAGGACATGGCTATGCTGGGTCACCTTCAGAAGCAGCACCAAACCAGCATGAGCAAATCCAAACCAGCATGGAAGTCTAAGCTGGTCATTTAAGCAGGAATTATAGGCCTTCTTTCTAAAAACAACAGACTGACTCACTTTTGGTGTAACAACTTTGTTGATCTGTAAGTGAAAACCTCCAAGGCAGTGTGGCCCAGCTTCTTCTGCTACGTTAGCCTCCTCTGAAGATGAGTATCTCACAAAGCCCACACCCTTTGGCCATCCTGATGACTTGTCGATTTTGAACTGTTCATTGAGAAAAGTTCTCAAATTACAAGAGGAGTAAAAGTTTACAGTAAAGACTGTCAAAATATGAGTTCATCTAAGTACACTACAGACAGAATTTTGGGTTGAAAACAACCCAATGGGTAATTTTGGCAATCCAACACTGGGTCAAAATATGGACAAACTCAGCGCTAGATTGACTGGGTTAAATGTTTGATCCAACATACTGAGATGTTGTTGTTTTTTAACTCAACTATTTTTAAATATCTGCTAAAGAAAAGTTTTCAAGCAAGACAATTTGGTCTATTTTATTAAAGCAACACAAATCATCACCGACTGTAGCGAAATGAGACAAAAGTTGATTTAGAGTCAACATTAAAGGAACACTCCACTTTTTTGAAAATAGGCTCATTTTACAACTCCCCTAGAGTTAAACAGTTGAGTTTTACCGTTTTTGAATCCATTCAGCCGATCTCCGGGTCTGGCGGTAGCACTTTTAGCTTAGCTTAACATAGATCATTGAATCGGATTAGACCATTAGCATCTCGCTCAAAAATGACCAAAGAGTTTCAATAATTTTCCTGTTTAAAGCTTGACTCTTCTGTAGTTACATCGTGTATTAAGACCGACAGAAAATGAAAAGTTGCGATTTTCTAGGCCGATATGGCCAGGAACTATATTTTCATTCCGGCGTAATAATAAACGAACTTTGCTGCTGTACCATGGGTGCAGCAGACGCAGTGATATTATGCAGCGCCTGAAAGTAGTCCACAGCTATATCATAACTAGTTACCTAGCTGGGGACTACTTTCAGGCGCTGCGTAATATCACTGTGCCTGCTGCACCCATGGTACGGCAGCAAAGTTCCTTGATTATTACGCCTATTATTGTAACTACAGAAGAGTCAAGCTTTAAATAGGAAAGTTATCGAAACTCTTTGGTCATTTTTGAGCGAGATGCTAATGGTCTAATCTGATTCAATGATCTATGCTAAGCTAAGCTAAAAGTGCTACCCCCAGACCCGGAGATCGGCTGAATGGATTCAAAAACAGTAAAACTCAACTGTTTAACTCTAGGGGAGTTGTAGAATGAGCCTATTTTCAAAAAAAGTGGAGTGTTCCTTTAACATTAGCATACCATATAACATATACATGCCCTGTTAAAAGTTTTCAGTTATAAAAGTACTTACGACACATTCTGTAATTGTCCCAAATATTTCAAAGTAGCTGCGAAGCTCTCTCTCTGTCAAATATGGATTCAAATCTGTAACAACAATCCCATGGTCCTATGAAGAAAGGTAGACAAGACATCAATCAAATTGCATATTTCCATTCATCCATTTTCCAAATCACTTATGTGTCAGGTACTCTAGAGCCTATCGCAGCATCTCACACAAAACCTCTGCCTGTCAGTCATTTTGCATGTTAAAGCTGTGATGTGTTTTGTATTGTTCTATTATATCTTGTGGATTATTTATACCCAGTTTTCTTGTTGATTTAATTTTATAATTAACAGCCATTCAAATTAAGAATTTATTAGAAAGAATTAATTATATTTAAGTATTTGGTATAAAATGGCCTTGAAAAATCAATTCCTACATGGCAGGAAAGAAATTTCTGACATTGCAACAGTGCAACAATTAGTCAGCTTACCCATTCTCCAGAAGTTTGAAATTTGTTATTGTCATCTGGGAGGTGGATGTATAAACGTTGAGAGGATTGCATTGTTGAATAAACTACACTGAAAAAAAATGGTAGGATTTACTTTAATTGTTTTCGCTCATAATTTACTAGTTAATGTCACAAAGACATGACTGAAATAATTTCTTGTACATACTTAAGTAATCTTGTTTTATTTACAACTTTGAAAAATCATTTTTATAGTGCCTATACAGATTCAGTAAAATGACTGAGGTATCAATTCTAAGTTATTAGCTAAAGAACCATAAAACAAGCAATTATACAAAACCAACAAAGTTAACCAATTCATTTAATGATTAACATATGTAGAAAATGTAAATGTAGTTGGTAAAGGCTAAATTACAAGAGGAAAAGAAACACACACTGCAGTGCACATACCTTCCTCAGGTGACTTAATGACTGTTGTAGTTGATATGGTGTGATGTTGGTAGCCAAATGAGCCAAAGTAGCTCCTTACCACTCCTTTATAAGGAGGATGTCAACCAGATAAAAGAAACTCCTCCCACAGAATGCAGTATGTGGTGGGATTCTGAGCTCTGGTCAGCAGCATGTGACCACAATTGTTCAGATTTCTGTCTGACAGGTTCAAACAAAATCCGTAGCCCATACCACATACTGTACTTTACCATGTCTTTAATTAAGTGGCCTTAGCAGTCTTTGTTCAAAGGGAAATACACCAATGAATACAAGGAGTATAATGTTCTGTCAGCTGATCTCTATCACAAAATTGATTTAACAATTATTCATCAAAAGACATTAGCACTGTGGAAATATTATACAGTATACAGTATAAAAAAATGCAGGAATGCGGCATTTGACAAATCAGACAGATATTTCACAGAATTGTGTGATATCAAGAAGAGTCATTTAAAATAACAGCAATTATTCACAAATAATTGTAATTTACAGATATGTTGCATTTATTCATTGATTTCAAACTTTCAGAACACAGCAGATAGATAAACTGAAGTGAATTTCACTGAAGTGAATGTAAACTGCTGATTTAAACTGCTGATTTTGTCTGGCCAGAGGAGAATGACACTATTTCGACACACTATTTCCCCGTCTAAATACTGCAAAGCTGATATAAAGCCACCCAGCTTTATATCAAGCTGATGTAAAGCTGCTTTGACACAAACTGCATTGTTAAAAGCGCTATACAAATAATACTGACTTGACTTGATTTGACTTGACATTAACATGTCACAAGAAAAACTATATAACTGACTGCATATTGATAGCCTGTTGCTCTTTGAAATAGTTCTCTAAATATTTAAAACTATCACATCCTCACCCATACAAAAAAATCAAGCCTTTGAGCAGTGGCATAAAGACAAAAACATTTTCATAAGCAAAAATGAACCTTTTCATTTACATTTTGAAATATTTTTATATGACTAAATAACAATAACACTACTAAATATCAGTGTAATTTGTCTCCAAAAAACAGCTGTTGTCCGAGTATATAAGATTCATTGGTTTCTGAGGTATATTTTTGAAGGGGTTACCACAGTGCATTCTTCCAAATTCACTTCTGTAGAATCCAGACTTCCTGGGTAAAACAAGTAATCAACAGATGACAAGGTTATGGAGAAACAGCCCTGTTCACAAGAAGGAAATCAACTACTGCAACAAGTTGACAACTGTGGAATTTGTCTTGATCTGTCAAACATTCAGTTATCTGAACATCAAACATCCTGAATGCTCAAAGGAAAGTAAAATGGAAATTTCTAGTTAAAAGGACAGACTGAAAGCTCACCTTATTGCTGAGCACTCGCCTCATTGAGGTCCTGCAGTTTAGCTATAAGGAACTTCTTATCTTCACCCTCCTAAGAAGCCAGATGAGATGATAACAAGAAATAATTAGGCTGTCAAAACCAGATACTGTAATTTGTGGTGCTTACGAAGGCATTGCTATTGTGTTGTAATGATCCCGCACCAAGTGTGTTAGACAAATGAATGACATCTCAAATCACATGGCAGGTTGAGGAGAGGAGTGTCTTTCCTCATAAACCAAATGGCTTAAAAACATACTAAAAAGTGTTTGTTTGTTTGTTTTTTTATTAAAAACTGCCAAAAGGGGATTAAAGGGATAGAAAATTAGATTAGCTCAGTATAAAAACCAATCACCTATGGAGATTCCCCATGGACCACATATATGGGTGGGCTGGTGTGTGTGTGTGTGTGTGTGTGTGTGTGTGCATCACTTTTTCTTCAGAAATGTAAAATCTAGTTGGGATACTATTATTGCTGAATCAACCATTATGTTTATTATATGGGCAAAATAACATTTTCCCTTTGGAAGTGTAAAATTTTAAAGTGTATCACCTTAACTGTGGTTAATTGTACACTTGTTTTGTACCTCAAATCATAGGTATATTTAAAAAAAAACTGTACTTGCAGATAATATAATATTAATGAAATAAAAAGACACTTTGGTGTACTCAGAGAATTACTTTCATGATTATGTTAAGACACTTTTTGATCATGTCAAATTAAACGTTTTTAAAAGAATACATAAATTACTTAAAGTACTTAAGTCCTACTTAAGTGCATGAAAAAAGCACAGTTAAATTCAACAAATTACATTTAATATAAATTTAAGCTAAAATACATTTTCATTTAATTGAAATTATCATGCTTTTAAGTGCCCAAAAACATTAAATTAAGTTCACACTTAAGTATATTCTTTCAAACGTAATAAGTTATAAGTACTTAAAAAAAAAATCCTAGTGTACTCATAATACTCACATTGTCTATTTGTTCTTGTAACCTAGCAATGATCATCTTTTGGCCATCCAAAACTTGCATGTCAATGTATATAATGGCGCTGGAAAGAGACAAAGATGACAATTAAAAAAAAATGACCCAAATCTGATCTCTCATGCACCCAGCAGCCCCATAAGTGAGGAGTACTCACAGGAACAGGCCTACAATAATGAAGAGGAACAAAGGGTTGTCCACCAGGTTATTATAAGCCCAGCTGAGCCAAACAAAACTGGGGTTCGACCTGCCCAGGCCCCTGATCCAATTCTTGCCTAAGAGAAGCATGCTGCCGAGGTTACTAAAGGGCCCACAATCAGACGAGGGGCTGACCCTAAAAGAACAAAACACACTTGCACTTTAATGACTCTTTATAACTGACATAATTTGCTTTGTTTCAAGACAAACATGCAGTAAAAATTATGAGATTGAGTGTGTGCGCATGTGAGATTGCCTATGGAGGACAAAACCTGCTGAAACATTCTTTCAACATCTTTTGCGTTCCACTGAAAAAAAGAAGGATCTGGAGCAATATGAGATTTATTTCTGAAACAGCTATCTATCACGGATCCAGTCAAGAACACAGCATCGGACCTTCCAGCACCACCAGACTCGTTCACAATCACCAGAATTCTAATCACCTGCACCTGATCACAGTCATCAGCTCACCTTTAAGAACTCATTCTGCCCCTCACTCTTTGTCTAGTCTCGTTGATCTCTGCTACAGATCCACTCTCTGGACCTCAGGCCTGAGGTCTTACCCGTCTTCAAGCCTGTCGTCATCCTATCCGCTACCAAGGACTTTCCCTTGGGAAGAAAGGAGATTCTGATCTCCAACCACAAGCTAAGTCTCTAGTCTAGAGATCCGGCCATACTCACCTGATATCCTGCATCTCCCTGATTTATCACAGTGCGTTCAATAAACGCCACTATTGCACTAACCTGAGTCTCTCCTTGTCTTTCCATGATACTATCCCTTTAAAATCATCAAATGGACTTTTTTACCAGTATGATAAACCACCTTGTAGAAAGGGACCTCTGGGGTGTGAATTAATACATAATTTATTATTGATTTTATCAGATTTGGTCCTCCATTGGCAGTATTCTGGAGAATGTGAATGTATACTCTGAAGAGACAAACCTCCACATTATATAAATGACAAATGCAAGGGCCCCAGTGAAGGAGGGAAAAAACAGGAGTTTGATGAATAATGTGTTCATCTGAGTGGCCCTCCAGTGTTTCCTGGGTGGTTGGAAGTTCACCATCAAACTCGTCTATAAAGGGGGTGACAAACATATGCATGTAATTGACCCTGGATAATGACATAAATAAAACATCTCTAATTAATTATACAGTTAAATACACAATTTCTTTCTACAGTATATTGCAGAAAAAGGAACATTTCTCCCAAGTTAGCATTCCGTTAGCCTATTAGCTTGTCAATCGTATCTCCATTCACGTTTTCTACCGCTTTTTCTCTCTCTCTCTCTCTCTCTCTCTCTCTCTCGCTCTGTTTCTTTTTTCTCTCGCTCCTTTTTTTATGAGTCCATCAATCAACTGTGGTGAGTCGGAATTACTCTACAATCACGGTGAGTAATGGCTTCTCCTTGCATTGTCACCTGCACCACATGCCACATGTACAGTTTATCTGTCTCTGTCAGCAGCGAGGGATTCACATGTGATAAATGCAGGGAAATAGTTAGGCTGACAGAGAAGATTTCAGAATTAGAGACACGCATCCAAACCTTAGTTGAACACAGTAAGAATGTGAGGGCTGTAGATACTGCTTTGGATGCGACTAGCTCAGGGACTCCTGTACATTGTTCGGTTCCGGTTTCAGTGCCTCTGCAGCAGGGCAACTGGGTGACTTTGAGGCGGCATAGTCGCGGGTCAAAACACCGTTATTCCGTTCCGATCGAAACATCAAATAGGTTCTCCTCACTCAGTGACGCACCCACTGAGAAACCTGATGAAAGTGCTCTAGTTATTGGCGATTCTATTGTACGGAACGTGAAAATAGAGACACCAGCCACC
>JAFVLL020022596.1:0-15720 GCA_021397915.2 Tor tambroides
TGCCAATAATTGTGGCCAACATGAACTAGAGAAAGCATTTATTTCACAGTGAGATTTTCCCCCCACTTTCAATTGTTTTACTTCAATGATAGGTTGGAACTTTGTGAATTTTTTGAATGAAAGATAAAAAGCATAAACCAGGGGCTCCCAAACTCATTCCTGGAGCCTCCCCAACACTGCACATTTTGCATGTCTCCTTTATCAATCACACCTGATTCAACTCATCAGCTCATTAGTAGCAACTCCAAGACCTGAAATGGGTGTGTCAGACAAAGGAGACATGCAAACTGTGCAGTGTTGGGGAGGCTCCAGGAATGTGTTTGGGAACCCCTGGCATAAACAATGCAGATTTATTTTCACAGCCGCCTTTGCTCATATTTACCAAGGGTGCCAATATTGGTGGAGGGCACTGAATATATCCTTGTTTTCTGTTATGTGTGTTTCGGATACAGACAGAGATTAGCGTGGAGAGTAAAAATCCGACTTTGCAGGGTTTGGCGTTCCCATTGCAAGAAGAGGCTAAACATGCTTTACAGCAGCTTAAACTCAAACGCATCAATTACATTCAGCTAGTAAGTTCCACATACACACATTCAAAAAGCAAAATGTTCAGATTGCCACGTATATTTTTAACAGGACAGGTTGCACTGAATAAGCACATGTAGTAACAGTTACCTTCATTATACATACAAATAAAAAGCTTTTTATAGTGCTGTTAAATATCTTGTTTATTTTGCATGATTTTTATAACAGGATTCTCTACATAATATTACATTTCAGAATAAATTAAGCAACAAAACACCTAACTTCAAAATATTCATTATGCAATAAACAAATGTTGTTGTTCAAAAGTTTGGGGGTAAATAAAGGTCTGGTATGCTCACCAAGGCTGCAATTATTTGATAAAAAATACAATAAAATAGTAATCTTGTAAACTATTATTGCAATTTAAAAAAATTTTCTATTCGAATATATTTTAAAATGTCATTTACTCCTGTAATGACAAAGAATGAATTTTAAGCAGCCATTACTCCAGTCCTCAGTGTCACATGATTCATCAGAAATCATTCTAATATGCTGATTTGCTGCTCAGAGTGCTCACTATTTCTTCTTGTTATAAATGCTGAAAAACGTTGTTCTGCTTAATACCTGTGGAAACCATGATATATTGTTTTTAGGATTCTTTGATGAATATAAAATAAAAAAACAGCATCTTTAAAAAAAATCTTACCTTCTGAACATTTTGAATAAGAGTTAAACAATTTTACATTATCACATAAAATATTATGCCTGCTGCACTCCACATAATCTCCATAAGCCCAATAACAAACCACTTTTTACTGTATCATCTTTTAAGCGGCTGGACACCGAACGAGAGACAATTGAGCTGGTCCACACTAGTCCTACAGAGACCAAAGATCTGCCGAGCAGAATCCCCACTGATGCCCCACGATACCACTTTTTCCTGTACAAACATGCCCATCAAGGACAGGCACTGGAAGCTGTAGGTTAGTGCCAAAATATTACTGTAACTGCCGAATTGGCTTTTCAGTATTGGTAATGAGATTTTTTCTTCAAAGCTAATGTTTGTTATGTTTGTGTTTGAATATGTGGACCAGTTTTCATCTACTCCATGCCTGGGTATAGCTGTAGCATCAAAGAAAGGATGCTGTACTCCAGCTGTAAGAATCGACTGCTGGATGAGGTAGAGAGAGACTATCACATAGAGATCGCCAAAAAGGTACAATAACAGCAACAGTTGGTCCTAATACTGTACAGTGTGTTTTTTTTTAAATAGCTGTTGAAAATCCAAGCTTTGACCTGAGTAGAAGAGTACAAGGATGTCACATACTTGAGAATGGAAAAAAATCATATTTTACTTATTACAATTTCACATAGACCTCCAAAATACAAAGTGCATATTTTGCTGGTCATCACGACATAAAATAAGCTATATATTGAACTAACAAGTAAAATCACAATTCCTTGAAGTTAACTAATTTACAATATAACAAGTTCCTGCATTTATTTGATCAAAAATAAAGTAAAATATTATTATTTTAAAATGTAATTTATTTCTGTGATGGCAAGCTGAATTTTCACATCATACCTTCCTTCAGAAATAATTCTAATATGCTGATTTGGTGCTCAAGAAACATTTCTTCTATCAATGTTAAAAACAGTGGTGGTGCTTAATTTTTTTGTGGAAACTGTGATAAGTCCCCCCCCCCAAGCTTCTTTGATGAATAGAAATTTAAAAAGCAGCATTTATTTGACATTTGATATTTTGTAACATTATCAATATCTTTAGTGTCACTGTTGATCAATTTAGTCCATCGTTGCTAGGTAAAAGTATCAGTATATTTAAAAATAAATTGAAACTTTTGAAACTCAGACCTTTGAATAATAACTTCATAATCCCTAACATTTTGACATTCGCTTTAAATCAAATACTCATATTTATCCACATTTCAGTAAATCTGTTTATGTGTCATGTGTGTAGATGGAGATTGATAGTGGAGAGTGCCTGACAGAGGATTTCCTGTATGAAGAGGTTTACCCGAAGCAGCATGCTCTGAAACAAGCCTTCACCAAGCCAAAGGGCCCAACAGGGAAACGAGGGAACAAGCGTCTAATCAGAGGAGCAGGAGAGAATGGAGATGAGAGCTAGAATCATACAGAACATGTAAAATGACATCTGATACACTTGTTTAATTTCACCCTCAATTGCCTGTAGCCTATTTATTGTCTTAGCTATCCTTTTCTTGGTTATTTTTTATGTTAGATTTTAACTAGTCTTCTTTAACTCTGAAAGACATTCTCACATGGTTTTCAAGGCCACATAAATGTGTTGTTTAGATGATGATTTTTATGTTAAAGATAAAATAAAATCCATTAATCTGTCTTGTTAAATCTCCCTTTTGTCTAACCATGGAGAAGCATTATGTTTAGTTAACACTTTAACAGGCCTCTACACACACACACACACACACACACACGTGTATGGCCTGAAGTCTTAGGCCATTAGTATTTTCACAAAAAATTAAAATAAAATAAATAAATAAAGCCACTAATGGCCCAAGACTTTTGCTGCACAGTAGTGCCACACACACACACACACACACACACACACACACACACACACATACATACATACATATATATAGAGAGAGAGAGAGAGAGAGAGAGAGAGAGAGAGAGAGCAACTGAATTTAGTACTAGAATGTGATTTTTATCCAATAATACTTTCTTATTAGTAATGAAGTTATATTTTAATTCATATAAAATGGATACTCGTTAGTTGTTTAGTAGAAGCACATAAAAATTGCAGGTTTTTAAAAACATAAATGTAAAAAAAATAATTTTTAATATTTATTATAAACGGTTATTCCATTGTTTTTCTGGGTTGGTCTATTAAAGGGTTAATGCACGTGCTGATCCAGGGCCAGCTCTATCAGTTACCAGGATGTTGGGATGTAATTAACCATATAACTAACATTCTGGCAATAAACATTTTCTGGAACTAGACTTACTCAGCACCTTACCTTGCAGTCACCTCCCATCACAGCCCTCGCTGTCGCCCAGGGGTCTCTCAGTTAATGCAGCTGGCGCAGAGGTCAATTTCAGCGACTGTTTCAGCATTCCTGGAAAGCTCTTTACTGGGAAAGTCATCCGCCTCTGAAACCGGTACCGGCGCTTCGTCAGCGGCGCACAGCAGCCAATGGAAACGCAGAGACTGTCGAGAGCGCAGTTCTGCGAAACGCCAAGCGCCCGGTGATGAGGCCGCGGGCGCAAAGATGTAGCGCTCTTCTTGGAATGAGATTCCTAGAACGCGCGTCAACTCATAAAACAGCCAAACGTGCTGCAAAGGCGTTTCTCATTGCTCTTATTACAGGAAAATAACAATCCACCAAGCCAAACGACCTATTACTCTTGTTTGAGTAGTACTACTAAGCTTTTTGTTATTGTTGTTTTGCGTCATTTTCGTCCTTATTTCGCTCCCTTCTATTTCCTGGAGACTATTTGACAGAGAAGGTTCGTTCGGCTTAGTATCAGAGATTACTGTTGTAAAATCTTTAGATGTTGACCAAATTCCCTCACTTTGTGGACGTTTTGTCGCCATTATAGCACTGCTGGAACAATGTCAGCAGCTTTGACATTTTGCAGGATTCGCGTAAATATCACAGTCTTTCCAAACTGTCATCGCACATCCTACAGAAGGTGACGATTTTATGCCCACAAAGGTAAGAAATCTATGTGTTTTATATCTAAAGTCCTTTAAGTTTCATGGGAACTGTGAAGCGGTCATACCTGTTTGGTGTTTGCTCTTGACTTGACTCAACTGCAGTGGTTACATCACGTATATATAATTGATCTCGTCCTTTTATGATTGATCGTAATCCATTCCCGATTCCTGCTGCTGTTTCAAAATTGAACATTTTGTTCTCATCTAAGCGATTTTTAATGTTGCGTTGTGCAATAGGGAGCGAAAACATGCACTGAAAGTTTTGTGACCAAGTTACTGTCTGAGCAAACATGAAAACGTTTGATGTACATTGCGATAGTTTTAAAATCAAAACGTGTATTTCCCTGACATGTAGCTGTTGAGTACAGGCCCAGAATTTAATTTAACTTATTATTATTATTATTATTATTTCAGTTTCAATACTGGAAAATGTAAATTGTAATTCAGCTCCATTTTATTCTTTTTTTTATTTTATAGACTTCATAACATGTCTGTGATCATGCTTTGCAGTTTGTTTGAATATAACTAGAATAAAATCTTTAAAAATCAAATACAGTATGTAGTGTCTGTAAAAGAAGGCAATTTGATATTTTGTTCTCATTTCACCTTTCCAGGGCATTTCAGAAATGGGTGTTTATGTATGGTAACTTAACCATCACGATAATTGCTTCACAATGTGAGAAAGAATATATAGATTCTGACTTATTGAGGCAGATGTTGAGACTGAAATAAAAACACCAGCATTCCAATATAGATATGGATCTGATTGATACGGTTTTAGATATGGCATATTTGTTACTTGTTGTCTTGTAAAATCTGTTGTTTACCCTGTTGCTTTCCAACTGAAATTCTTGCCACGTTGTGTAAATAGCATGTGAGTGCATTGTCTTGTTCTTGGCAAACTGCTCTTCCTTTGTTTGTTCTTTCTTTGAGTTCACTGAAATTATAATGACAAAGCAATGATATAGAAAGCACAACGATTTTTAACCTTTGGACTGTTTTCTCCGCTCTCTCACCTCACATCATTTTGTAGATTTAGGAAAAAAAAATAAAAATCTGTTGATTACACAGTTATTATTACACAGTAATTATTCTCAAGAAATGTGTTTTTTCTTCCATAAGAAAGCTCTCATGCCAGAGCCACCTTCAGGAATGGTCACTAGCCAAACAAGTGCCCAAAATGAGAGGGATGAATCAGAGGTTCAACAAATTCAGCGGTCCCAAGCAGCTCCCTACTCGTGGACCCCTGCTGAGGACTTGCGTTTCATCACCACCACCTTTCAGCACCTACATACCTCAGGTATATATTATTTAGTATTTAAGTATTCGAGGAACTGATGTGCATTTCTTTCTTATGCTTCATATTTCTTGATTGCATCTCCAGTGTCAGCAACTATCAGATCAAATTCCCTCCATTAGGTATAACTGACCATAAAAACCTTATCAGATTCCGAACAAATGTGTTTAGTTAAAAACAAAAAGACAATGGAAGTCAATGACTCCCTCTTCATTTGAACAATCACTGAAGATTATGTCTAATACTGGATTTTATAAACAAGTCATATACAGAGTCTCAAGTCGTCTTTTTATATTCATGTATGTTATGTTTTATGAAGAATAGATTATGACCAGGGTCCTAAAGTGACTACAGCAAGTTTATTTCTGTGCTGATAAATTAAATTATTAATACATAAAACAAATTATTATTTTTTAATTATTAAATAAATCAGTATTATTTATAATTTAATTATCTTTGTTTTCTAAATTAACATTATTATTATTATTATTATTATTATTAGTTCTTAGAATAATCCTAATGTAAAAGTTTGGGTTTCAAAAGTTTGGGTTTAGTAAGTTTTTTTGTTTTTTTTTGTTTTTGAAAGAAGTCTCACCAATGCTGCAGTTATTTGATCAAAAAATAGTAAAAGCAATTATATTGCAAAATATTTGTACAATTTAAAATAATTGTTTTCTATTTAAATATTTTTCAAATTCCTGTGATGGCAAAGATGAATTTTTAGCAGCCATGATCCACATGATCCTTCAGAAATCATTCTAATATGCTGATTTGTTGCTCAAGAAATATCTCTTATTATTATCAATGTTAGAAACAGTGGTACTGCTTCATATTTTTGTTACATATATGCTTTTTAATTTAATATGCCCTTGTTGAATAAGGTATCCTTTTAAAAGATATAAAATCATACTGATCTCAGATGGTAGTGTGTGTCATATTAATAGTTTCTTTATGTTTAGGATGGTACTGGGGTGGTATGACAGCCAGTGAGGCAAGGGATGCCCTAATCAGAGCATCAGAAGGGACTTTCCTTGTCCGTGACAGCAGCCATCCTCTCTACCTCTTCACCCTGTCCGTACAGACGTGGAGAGGCCCCACTAATGTCCGCATCGAATATGACAGCGGCCGATTCCGTCTTGATTCCAGTTTTCCAGCCCGATCTAACCTGTTGTCCTTTTCTGCTCTTCCTAGTCTCATGCAGCACTATACATCCATGAGTCAAGAGGAGGAGAGGATAGCAGAAGAACATCACATGGTGTCAAAGGACAATGGCATCCTGCTGAAGCTCAGGAAGCCTCTGTACAGGCCTCAGGCCTTCCCAACTTTACAGCACCTCACACGCCTCGCTATAAACAGCCATACAGATTGCCATACACAGCTGCCGCTGCCACGGCCGCTGATGCTGTACTTGCAGGAATACCCCTTTCAGATGTGAGGACACTTGGGGGGGGTGTTGGTGTATTTCAGGGGGTTCGTTTTTGCAAAGTCATTTAGCCAAAATTTGCAAATATTGCTCCCTGTCAGAATCATGGGTACTTTTATTTTGGACATACGTCATAGTAGGTGTGCAAATAAGCAATGACTATTTTGTGTACTTTTTTTTTTTTTTTTTAAATATTTGTAAATAATTCTCATTTAAGTAAATGAAATGTTTCTATATTTTTCTGTGCTTCTAAGAATGGAGCTTCAACTCTGCATACATACAACCATCACCAGAACAATGAAAAAATAAAATATCAAAAGTTCACATAAATAATAATACTGTATTCTGACAGTCTCCAAAGGTGTAAATTCCTCAGAAAGCAATTGATTTAGAAACAGTCTGCAATTAATGCATTTTTAAACACTCTGTTTATAGAGATTATTTTAGAAAATAGTTGACAATGACAATTTTATTTGTAATTTAGCTGATAAAGGAACTAGATTTCAGTTAGAAATCTGTCAGAAACCGTCATAGATGCCCAGGCAGTATGTCAGCTCAGAGTCCATGAGCTTGTAATCAGACTTTAACTAACATGAAAGACATTTCAACAGACATCATCATTCCAGGAAAAGTTAAGGTCTTTTTTTTCCCCACACACCAAACACATGAATAAAATTTGGGATATAACATAACAGCAAAGTAAAAAACAACAACAAAAAAGACATTGTCTTTGAATGTGTAGGGCAAGGAACTTCCATTTTACACTTGAAGGAATGTAGGCTAATGTTTTTATTTATTTATGTATTTTACCTAGTAACAGTCCAAATAATATTTCAGTTTGACATCGATAAGCATCTTGTAACGTAGGCTAAGTAAGGGCTAATCAACGGCTAGCCGTGCATTAAAGGATTTTAATGCACGACGTGGAGGCAAAGAACCTCCGCCAAGTGCATTAAAAAAATCCTTTAATGCACGGCTAGCCATTGATTATCCCGCTTATTCCATGGTCATTTGCCAAGTTATAGACAAGTTAAAACTAGAATTGCTCTTTGCAGCGCAATATTTGACCGGAAGGGAAAAAATGACGGTTAGTTATGGCTCGTTAGCGCTAGAATTCTGCCAGCTTCAAATCAGACACAGAGATGAAATAGTGCGGTAAGACCACATTTATTTGAATGAATTATAGCATGTATTTCAATTAATTGTCGATTGAGAGAGAGAGATGACAGTTGTGTGTACCTGCTTGCTGCGTCTGCGCGTCTCTCTCTACAAACAATTACTTCAAAAACAGCGATTTTATCACCTCATTGCTGGGTAATATAATGTAGCGATCTAGTAATTATTTTTTATTTTAGTAATAAAAATCGCGGGGAAACGTTGACAACAAGTTTATGTGTGTGTGCAGCACAATCTGCGATCTCCGACCTCTCTCTCTCTCTCCGTGTGTGTGTGTGTGTGTGTGTGCGCGCGTGCGCGCGAGCGAGTGATGTGTGTTGGTTAGTGTGCATCAATTAAAGCAGCGCATTAATATGGAACGGTGATGAAACTGACCTGGAACTACCTGTGCAGTTAAATGAATTTAATCATCACCTGCCAGCCAATCAGAATCGAGTATTCAGACAGACCATGGAATAATTTTCTTATAATCAACTACAGCAGACGAACATCGCCGTTTTATATGAAAACACGCAGAATTTCTTTTCATCACATTGTCGTGTGCTTGTCTGCAGTTGTGTATTTTTTTTTATAAGAAATAAGTGTACTTAATTAAATGCTAAAATGAATCTGAGACATCACTTTACCATTTTTTATTTTTTTTAATGTATTTTTTTTTTTTACTCACTAACATACATGTCAGTTGTTAAAAAAAGTCATATATTTGTATACACACATCTTACGCCTACGCAAATTATAACACTAGAATTGCGCCTGTCCCCATAGTCCAAAAAAGGCTCACCTTCGTTTTAAGTGTTTTTAATAGTTTTTTTTTAAAGTAATAAAATAAAATTAATAGCCTATTAATAAAAATGAAAATACAACAGCTCACATTTCATCCGACATACAATAAGTTCTCAGGAGATGAATGAATGAATGGAGATAATGAAACGCAACTGATCCCTTATTGTACGGGACAGTTGGTAATCCTTATAAGGACATCACTAAAAATAATGACAAGTTCATTCACACTGCAGTGAGGCAGATGCTGGTTCAGCTGCGCTCTGTTGGATTCAGATCAGTGAATGATTCATCAGACTCTTCCAAATCAGTAAGTCGTCTTTTCAAACTACTAATTTCACGAACTGGCTCATTTGTGCCGTAATTTTGTTTATTAAAATAGGTTTGTACCGGATTATGAAGAATTAAAGACTTTTATTTTGAAAATGACATTGTGCGTCAGGTGGACTGCAGCTTTGCCTTGTCATAAGGTTGCACATTTCACTTCGAATGTTTATGACAATATGGCGGAAGGAGAGGAGCCGTAAGTGAAATTTTATACAAAACTGCACATAAATCCCTCGTAACAGTGCTTGTAGTTCAATCAACAGGACGCAAGAACGTTAACTTGCGGGTAGCAGAGCATGAATGAACCTTCTTTTATTCTCTCTTTTTAGGGAGAAGAAAAGAAGGAGAATAGAGGAGCTGAATGAGAAGTTAGTGAAATGAAATATAAGAATTTAGATGTGGCAGCCAGCAGGTTTGCTTTGGGAGGTGTTGATTCTTATAGTGAGCTTCATCTGTACTGCAGATATTGTTCAGACATTATTTTGAACAGCTCTCCGCATATAGGCCTACTGTACATAAAACAATGTAATCTATCTGAAAGCTCGCGAAACCTCCAAACACTGCTGTTTGCACACATGCCATAATGTTCTTTCATAACATTTAATATAAGACACTTTCTTATTATTAATTATGAAATTGACCTAAATTCAGTGCCATTCAAGCCATACCTTAATTATTATTGTACATAAAAACAAAACTACAAAAAAAGTTGTTGTTATATGTGACCCTGGACCACAAAACCAGTCATAATCATAAGTTAATCATTAAATACATCATCTGAAAGTTGAATAAATGTGCTTTCCATTGATGGATGGTGTGTTAGGACAATATTTGGCCGAGATACAGCTATTTGAAAATCTGGAATCCAAGTGTGCAAAAAAATAAAGTTGTCCAAATGAAGTTCTTAGCAATGCATATTACTAATCAAAAAATAAGTTTTGCTATATATGGTAGGAAATTTACATATATATTCATGGAACATTATCTTTACTTAATATCCTAATGATTTTTGGCATAAAAGAAAAATTTCTAAATTTGACCCATACAATGTACTGTTGGCTATTGCTACAAATATACCCATGCTACTTATGACTGGTTTTGTGGTCCAGGGTCACATATGTGAATGTGTTTTGTGATTACTAAATAAACTGAGTAGTGAGTGTGCTGTATTTCTAAGCATCTGTATCTCTCCACAGTATGGTTGTGGATGGAGGGAGTGGGGATCGCACAGACTGGCAGGGAAGATGGGACCATGTCAAAAAGTTCTTAGAGAGAGCTGGACCCTTCACTCATCCGGATTTTGAACCCAGCAATGAGGTATGACATAAATCTCAATGCACTCTGTTATGCTAAATATAATATATAATATAACTCAATGCAATATATATTTCACACCCCATTTAAAAATGTTTAATCAGTTAAAGTTCAGCTTTGGAGGCATTTTATCAGAACAATTCATTTTATTTTTTCAATTCATTTTGTTTTGCGTAAATTACTTAATGCCTGGTAAAAAAAAAAAAAAATGAGAGAGGCTGCTAATTTATTTATTGTGCTCTTCTACTTACTAAATTAAATAAACAATTAAATCAAAATAAATTCAAGTTTTACAGCAAGAGCATTTTTCCTATAAATATCCATGCCTGATAGGACAGAGGTTATCATGGAGTTATTACATTAGTGTAACAGATAAAGATTCATGCTGAAATTGATCATGTGCATAGGGTAATTTTTCTTCTGTTTTTTTTTTTTTTTAGCTTTATGCAGAATATTTGATTCAGGTTCTGTTCTGTCACTGTCATAAAGCAGTTTCTCAACCAGGGTGCCTTAAGATGACAAGATGAATGACAAATCAAGCAATAAAATACAACAAAACATCTAAAAATCAAGATATTTCTCATTTTAATTCATCCCCTCAACAACTGTCTTGAAAAATCAGGATGTATGAAGAAGCCTAATTTTAAAAAGTGTGATTTACAGACCTGGAATCATGTGAATAAAATTCTAAAAAAAGGAGAGAGTGTATATATATATATATATATATAGGTATATGTGTGTGTGTGTATATATATATACTGTATATATATTAATATTCAGAATTAGAGTTCAAACAGCTGATAAGAACATCACAATAATCCTCCATTGTCATAAAGGACTGTAGTTTTTGAGCTATTTTAGCTTCATGAGATCAGTTGGTTTGTTGTAAACCTGAATGTTACTCTACTCTCTTCTCTTTTCATAAACTCTGCACATCTTCTTCTAGTCTCTCCAGTTTTTACTGGACACATGCAAAATTCTGGTAATTGGAGCTGGTGGACTTGGTTGTGAGCTGCTCAAAGATCTGGTACAGTTTTTGTTGTGCTGTCTGATTCTTGTTTGTTCAATACTTAATGACAGCTGCAATACTCTATACCTTGTAATTACAAAGAGGCTAATTGTTTTGTTTTGTCCTATCATGCTCATACATGGTGCAATATTATCATCCAGGCCTTGTCAGGTTTTCGGCACATTCATGTGGTGGACATGGACACCATTGATGTTTCTAACCTCAACAGACAGTTCCTCTTCAGGTTGGTCTTAGTCAGCTGATAGCTGTCTTTTTGAGCCTTTTCTTGTTCTTTTTTTATTAATGTAAAGTGATCGCTGTTGTATCTACAGACCAAAGGATGTGGGCCGACCAAAGGCAGAGGTTGCAGCAGACTTTGTCAATGGCAGGGTCCCAGGCTGCAATGTTGTCCCGTATCCTTCAAAGTGTATTAAATGTAGCCTGGAGGTTCAAATTCTAAAACATTACTTTAATCGTTCCCTCTGGACATTTTCATTTTTGGGAATGCTGAAATGCTGCTATATGTTTCTATTTGATACAGTACCGTTCAGAAGTTTGGGGTCAGTAAGATTTCCACAAAAATATTTAGTAGCACAACAGTTTTCAACATTGATCATAATAAGAAATTTTTCTTGAGCGGAAAAATTAGCATATTAGAATGATTCTGAAAAATCATGTGAAGGCTTGAGTAATGGCAGCTGAAAACCAGCTCTGCCATCAGAGGAATAAATCACATTTTAATATAGGCAAATGTAAAACAGTTCTTTTAAACTTTAATAATATTCCAAAATATTACTGTTTTTACTATATTTTGCTAAGAGGAGTGTATATGTTATATTTGTGTGTCAAAATATTTGCATTTACCTTAATGAACAATGCAGACATTTTAAGAAAATCCAGGACTTGGATGAGACATTTTACAGGCGTAAATACCCTATAATTCTTTTTCTTTTGTCAGTGTGACAGTTTTGTCCTGCATTGTGAGACTGTTGTTTTCATATATTATGACACTTTTCGGGGGCAGTTTTTGCTTGGAAATCTGAGTAATGTAACTGTTTTTTATTTTTATTATTACTGTCTAGAATTTCACATAGTAGTCTGTGGCCTGGACTCTGTTGTTGCCAGAAGATGGATGAATGGGATGCTGGTATGTGTTTATTGTCCTGAGCATCTAACAATCTGTCCGTATAAATGCATAGACCTGAGGTCCTCTCTGTGTCATTTAAATAAAGTTTTTCTTTCTATTCTGTGAGAAGTGCTTATATGTGACCCTGGATCACAAAACCAGTCTTAAGTGTAAATTTTTCAAAATTGAGATTTATACATCATCTGAAAGCTGAATAAATAAGCTTTCCATTGATGTATGGTTTGTTAGGATAGGACAATATTTGGCCGAGATACAACTATTTGAAAATCTGGAATCTGAGGGTGCAAAAAAGTCAAAATATTGAGAAAATCGCCTTTAAAGTTGTCTAAATGAAGTTCTTAGCAATGCATATTACTAAGTAAAAATTAAGTTTTGACATATTTACGGTAGGAAATTTACAAAATATCTTCATGGAACATGATCTTTACTTAATATCCTAATGATTTTTGGCATAAAAGAAAAACTGATAATTTTGACCCATACAATGTATTTTTGGCTATTGCTACAAATACACCCCAGCGACTTAAGACTAGTTTTGTGGTCCAGGGTCACATATTATAGTTTATGCATTTTGTTTTTCACATAGCTATATATTTTATAGCTATATATATTCACATAGCTAGAAATATGAGCTAATGTGCTTGTTAATGTTTACTAATGTACTTATTAAACATTACCTAATGATTGTCAGATCATTATTTTATGTAAATTGAAATGCTTACAAATTTGAATATATATATATATATTAACTAACGATCTGTTAAACATTATATGATGTTTCTTAATGATTTCTTAATGAAAGCTATTATAAAGTGTTACCTTGTTTTGTGTTTCTCAGTTATCTCTGCTGATTTATGAAGATGGTGTCCTAGATCCCAGTTCCATTATTCCATTAATAGATGGAGGCACAGAAGGCTTCAAGGGCAATGCTCGAGTCATTCTTCCAGGCATGACAGCTTGCATCGATTGCACCCTCGAGCTCTACCCTCCACAGGTGCACACTGGGATTTTGTGTTAAGTTGAATTTCAAAAGCCTTTTGTCATACTCATTTTTGTCCCCTACACAGATAAACTTCCCTATGTGCACTATAGCCTCTATGCCACGGTTACCAGAACATTGTGTTGAATACGTCCGCATGCTGCTTTGGCCCAAAGAAAAGCCTTTTGGAGGTACATAAATTCACAGTATCTGCATAGAATCCAAAACAACCAATGCATATTTGGTTATATTGCTGCTAGGTAGTCTGCTATTGTTTCACATTTGAATGTGTTTTCCTCAGATGCTGTTGCCCTAGATGGAGATGACCCAACGCACATCCAGTGGGTGTACCAGAAATCTCTGGAAAGAGCAGCAGAGTTCAGCATCACTGGGGTGACTTACAGACTCACCCAGGGTGAGTGAGAAGGGCCTAGCTGTCAGTGGGACTTTTCTAGCAATTTTGTAACATCCTCTCATTTGTAAACAGTTTTGATGGAGACAATGTCCAAAGATACTCTAATGTTTAAAATTATTTATTTAAAAAAATCAATACTTTTATTTAGCAAGGATACATTAAAATCTGTCATGGTTTCCACACACATATCAGGCAGTACAGTGGTTTTCAACATTGATAATCATAATATATGTTTGTTGAGAAGCAAATAAGCAGTAGAATGATTTCTGAAGGATTCTGTGACAATGAAGACTGAAGTGATTGCTGCTGAAAATTCAGCGTCGTCATCATCAGGGCTGTATTACACTTTAAAATGGACAAAAATAGAAGAAAGTTCTTTTAAATTGTAGTAATATATCACACTATGACATTTTATTGTATTTTGAGCAAATATATGCAGCCTTGGTGAGCATAAGAGACTTTTTTTCAAAAAAAACCAAAATAAAACCTTACCCTGGCTAAACTGTAGTGTATAAACCTTGAAACAGAACATTTTAGGTCCTAGGTTCACTGATTGGGAACCTGAACCACATTGAGAGACCTGAATATCAGAGGAACTTCTTGATGCTTCATTCCGGGGCTCTTTTGACAGTTAGCAACCACCCAGAACAATGTGATACAACAAAATAAAAACACTCAGTATGCAACAGCACACTGTACCAATGCCCTGGCAACCACCCACAACACACTAGCATCATGGTGCATAATTTTGCATAGGCAAGCAATATTATAATTTATTTTAGAAAATGTTAAAATCAAGTTTATGCTTATAATCGTACACATTGCTGTTTGTAAGTTATTGTTGAGAAGCTCCTATTGTTGATTTTCTACCTCACCTGTGTTTCAGGGGTCGTGAAGAGAATAATTCCTGCTGTGGCTTCTACAAATGCTGTTATTGCTGGTATGCTGACATTGCAAGTGTTCTCTGGTTTAATGATGCTTGAAAGCGTTTTGATATTTTTCAAAAAATTGAGCTGTAACTGGAAATACAGCTTCTTCCTTTCTTTCACATTTCAGCTGCTTGCGCCACCGAGGTTTTTAAAATTGCCACGAGGTAAGTTATAACGACTTATTCCCCAGGAGAGAGTGTTGAATTCATTGTTCATTCACATGTCTGATTTATTCTTTTACTTCTGCTGAACAGCGCCTATGTTCCCTTGAACAACTACCTGGTGTTCAATGATGTGGATGGGCTGTACACGTACACCTTTGAGGCTGAGAGAAAGGTTAATGATTTGAACGTAATTTAAAGGACATGACTAAAAAAATGACATTAATGCTAAATGTCTCTGTTACACGTGTAGGAGAACTGTTCTGCTTGCAGTCAGGTGCCACAGGACCTGCAGTTCCCACCTTCAGCTAAACTGCAGGAGATTCTGGACTACTTGACCGAGAATGCCTCTCTGTGAGTCACAATGTTCATTCATGTTCATCTATGGTTCCCTTTTATCAGATTTGTTTTATTTATTTATTTACAGTCATGGCCAAAAATATCGGCACCCTTGGTAAACATGATCAAAGAAGGCTGTGAAAATTAATCTGCATTGTTAATCCTTTTGATCTTTTAT
>JAFVLL020022597.1:0-61453 GCA_021397915.2 Tor tambroides
TTTATTTTAAAATAAAAAGGGAGTATTACATACAAATACAATTATTTTATAGTAAACTTAAAAATAAAATGCTAATATTTTTATTATCATTTTTAATATTATTATTTGAATTTTCATCATTTTCAAACGCAAAATCAGCGAGCTTTTATTTTGGCGGGTTGCCGGCAAGTAAGTATATGCGCTTCTGAGTTTAGCGCTGCTGATGGAAGAGCGTCAGTGAATGAAATGTCACAGTTTTGCTTCGAAAACTGCAGCGGCTAGCTTATAGATTATGCTTTCAGTTTGAATAGAAATCTTATACAGTACAGTTCGTCGATCTAAAACTGTAACTGTGTATTAACAGCTGTCGTCCATGTCGGTACGCAAATGCGCTGTCAGAACTTATTTACACAGCGCATTTTTAATTTTGGTCGCGCATGCGGACCTGCGGACCACTTATGTGCACCCCTGCTTATTTATATAGTATAACTGGAATGGCCGACACTGTTTCCTCCAGCGTATATATCCCAAACATAATTGCAGAAGCCTATTTTGAACAAGGTTCAGTCTTCAGTGTCAGCTGCCACATAGTTCAGTTGTATGACAAGTACAAGCGCAGGAGTCGAGCCAAGCCTCGCAAGCCATTATATAACAAGACAGCAACTCGTTACAGACAGCTGGACTGAAAACCACTCTCCCTCAGGCTTGATTTCTTCCAAATATGCAGCATACTTTTTTACTCAAAAACTCCCCAAAGACTTCAAAAAACGACTAAAAGCATTGAGCTTTTAAACATGTTACTTTAATACAAGTGCAAAGCATGGTTTTATGTCAGCCACATACAGAAAGTGGAGCTGCAGTATGAAAAAAAACAAGTCAATGAATACTCAACTCCTCTCTGATGCACTTGACAGTTCAACACGTCTTGATCAACAATTTATGAATCAAACTTACTGATATCCTTCATTAAGAAACATTCAGTCACGGAAAAAAATAGAAGTATGAACGACTCACAGAGTAGAAATTAACATCATTAAGTGGACTGAGAGCATGCATTGTCACATATGAAACCTCACAGACAAAAAAAGTCATTTGTGACATCATTCACATCACAATACTTGTAAGGAATGTTCAGTTATTTATTTATTTATTTATTTATGCATTTAAGGGCAAAATGGTGATTGAATTAGTTTAAGTGAATCTGGTGCAACAGGGCGTGTGGTGAAGGGTCAGGCTGGGTCACTAAAGAATGATTTAATCTTTTAAAGTGAAGCTTATGTAACAAGTACGGCTGTTACTGATTCAACAGTTTCTGCTTAATAGCTTTGTAGCACACAAACAAAATTAGTTTCTCTCTCTCTCTAATTTTAGAACAAACAACTGATACTGATTTTAGTTGTCATCACATCAACAAAAACATCCTCATTATTGGATTATTTTAATGCAGTAATTTAAAATTTGCAGTTAATTTGTGATTAAATAAGCTGAGCTGTGTCTCACACTAGCATTTACATTATGTACTATGAAGATCTATAATGTTTTGTTATTTCTTTAGCATGTATTTAGTATCATGCATAATCACTTTGCCCCATTCATTAGTGCAACACTTTAAAACTGAATGCATGACCCTTGTGAAAAAGAAGTGCACTTATTGTATTGTATAGTGTACTTCAAATCTTAAAAGTATATTTTAAAAAAATTGGACTTGCAGATATTATAATATTAGTGAAATAAAAGGCCACTTAAGTGTACTTAAAAAGAGTGCATGTTCATGACTGTTTATTAACATACTTAAGTACACTTTTAAGAAGTCCTACTTAAGTGGGTCAAAAAGCACTTTAAAGTTCAGCTAACTGCATTTAATAAAAACTACATTTTCCTTCAGTTTCAATTAGCATTCAGTTAGTGTTCAAAACATTACATTCAGTTTGCACTTAAGTATATAAGCATATACACTACTAACAGTAAGACCAGCAGTTTTGAATAGTAAGATTGAATGTTTTTAAAGAAGTCTCTTCTGCTCACCAAGCCTGCGTTATTTGATCCAAAGTACAGCAAAAACAGTAAAATTTTTGAATTTTTTTCTATTTAAAATAACTGTTTTCTATTTGAATATATTTTAAAATGTAATTTATTCCTGTGATCAAAGCTGAATTTTAGCATCATTACTCCAGTCTTCAGTGTCACATGATCCTTCAGAAACCATTCTAATATGCTGATTATTGCTGATTATTATTATTATCATCATCATCATCAATATTTAAAACAGTTGAGTACATTTTTTTCAGGATTCTTTGATGAATATAAAAATCCAACGATTAGCATTTATCTGAAATAAAAAGCTTTTGTAACATTTGAAGTCAGTACAATTTTTTTGTTTTTTTGGGAAAGAAATTATAGAAATGAATACTTTTATTTAGTAAGGATGCTTTAAATTTATCAAAAGTGATGATAAAGTAATTTATAATGTTACAAAAGATCTCTATTTCAGATAAATGCTGTTCTTCTGAACTTTCTATTCATTAAAGAAACCTGAAAAAATTATACTTAGCTGTTTTCAGCATAATAATAATAAATGTTTTCTGAGCAGCAAATCAGAATATTATAATGATTTCTGAAGGATCATGTGACACTGAAGACTGGAGTAATGATACTGAAAATGACTGTTAGTGTATTTTTGCACTTTAGTACATTATTTCAATAAGTGCTCTTTTTAAAAACATGCTTAAGTGTACTTCTTTTTCACAAGGGGATTCATATTCACTGATCACAATTAGTGATTATTGTGAGTGTGAATTTCAAAAGCAAGCTGTAACACTCATAGTCTTCATAAACTCAACTTCTAGTATCGTCTTCTGACTTTCATGGACCCTCATTGTGACATATCAACTTCTCTGTCTTTCTTGTTCAGTAGTAGCAATAATAATTTTACTTTACTCACTTTCCAGCAAAATTCATTCCCATTTAATTTCACTTTCACTTACATAAAAAAGGCTTCCCGGCTCTCCTTCAACGTCTCCAAGTACTGCTATCTTTGGCTTTATAGAGTCTCAGTCTATGAGGATCTCCCTGTGAAGGCCCAAGATTAGCCTCTGTCACTGACCTTTGGGGTTGTCTAAAGGGTGACCCGTATGGGACAGGACCAGCTGGTGCCGATGCTGTGCTCTTGGTTGGGGACAGAAAAGTCAAAGGTGATTGACTTAAACTGTCTTTTTGGTTTTTCGGCGGAGGTTCATACGCAACCTTTGCCTTCCACTCGGCCGGAGGTTCGGGTAAGAGCTTACTCTTAGCGGCATAGCGCAGGTTGGAGGCAATGGACTGCTGAATGTCCAGAAATGTAAAGGCTTCATCCACGAGCCCCAGTGGGTGGCGTGAGGCAGCTTCCCAGGGAGTGAGCGGCTTCTGACCCCTGTCTATCCGGGCGGTCTGTCCCACTGGTGGCCGAACGGAAACGGTTTGGGATGCAGGCCTGGGTGATGGAGAAGAAGAAACTGACCGTGGGTTGAGAACCGCTGCTGAAAGTCTGACTGGTGGGGACAAGGATGAGCTCCTAAGAGCCTGAAATGAGCAAACAAATTTATTTAAAACAGGTGGCAATAAATAAGTCATTGTTGCAAAACACTTTTCAAGGGACAGTCAGGGTCACTGATGTATGTAGTGGGCACAAAGACAATTTCCCATCAGGTTTCCACATGGAATGAACCGAGTGGCACTAAACAAGAAGGGCTGTGCTGCCACCATCTGGTTATGATATCAACTTACAGGGCACTTATTATTACAATTCATTTGATAAATCTGGTTTTGCAAGATGAGGAAAATTTGCCTTTTGAATAACTATCTAGGCTCTTTTGCTTTTCAAAAACCAAAGAATGTGATGTTATGAGCTAAAAATATGAAATGCACTAATGATAACATCAATTTTATTTAATTTTTTAGTGTAGTAGTTTGTACTGTAAAAAAAAAAAAAAAAGAAGAACAATGCATGTGGAAAAATATGTATTATATGTGTTAATAAAAGATTAATGTATTTATTTTGTACAATAAAAATGTTATGTATTGTTTTAAGAAGCCAGTATTGCTAATATGTTAAATAAATAATAGATTGATTATTTAAATTTTTAATACCAGTAATGTCTGACTTAATATTGACAAATATGAGTGTCATGTAGATGTTGCACATATTTCATTTTGACTCTTATGTTCTATAAAAAACATAAATGAATCAGTCTAAAGTGATATAAAATTGACAGGTGCCGTAAAGCGAAGTGTTCTCCTCTCCCACATTTCAAATCATGGGACCAGAGATCACATTTCTCCAAATATAGCTCTTGGAGAAGGCCTTGCAGGGCATTCATTCATACCATTTCCACTTTTCCCCAATTATGAAGTATGTCTTACTTAGCTCCTGAAAAGTATGAAGCAACACAGGCCCAAATTTAGAACAATACTCATACTCTAGCTTGCCTTTAGGCTTTCTTATTTTAGGCTTACAAATGACTGATTTTTTTTTCATGCAGACAATAATTACTCTCATGCATATAGGACCAAATAGGATGTAAATAATAACAGAAAACAATTTCATATACAAAACCTACAAAAATATATGGATTTATGCAATCTAAAATGACCTGATGTTAAATGTAATCATCTGCTGTTTATTTGGAGAGACTGAGGGCAATTATAAAAGGGTTGGGGTTAGGGCACAGGTAACTCTATTTACTTATAAGTAACTGTATTTACTGTAAATACTAACTGTATTTACTAACTGTATCTATTTATGAATAATGATATTTGTCAATATTTTACTTACCTTATTTAACTGACAAGGAATCTACTACTAAAAGATAAGGAAAGTGATTTTCAAAAGGAATATGAAAGCAGAGAATAGTGAGAGGTGCAAGAAAATGCATGATTGTAAAGATGGAAGTGAGTGAAGTACATGCAAAAGCAAACAAACAAAACTGAAGACAGTCATTTTAATGGCACTGTGGTACATTTTACAAATAGTGTACTATGAAGAAAACATCACACAAAGAAATGAACAAAAGACAGCAAAAAAAGAAAAGAAAAAAAAGAACAGAAGACAGCAATCAAACTAAAAATTAACATTTTTAGAACTCGTTGACTTCCTATATGTTTCATTCTTATAGTGCTGCTGAACCCTCAAAAATAAACAAGAAATGACACAAAATCTACTTATTTTCATAAAACATAAAAATGAAGAGCTCTCCAACTATGTACCAACTGTTAAACATTAAAATATTGACACTATTCAACCTACTTGAAAAAACTCATATACTGAGTACATTCGTTTCTTCAGTTTTGAAGAAAGTTTGAACCATTAATTACAATTTAGAAATATGACAATGCTTTTTTTTTCTCAGAACTTCACTACATAAAATAACCACCGTAATACATTCTGTCTCTGTGTTATACAGTATCTCCTTACACTGTTGGTTCCGCCAGAAATTGTTAATATACTGTTTACTTGCATATTCCAACTATCATAGGACTGTTCGTGTATTTATTTCTGTCTGTCCACTGAGGTGTTGTAATATGATTATATAGTGTTGGTTTGGTTTAAAGGATTATATCCTTAAGTTCTATTGCAAATCAGTTACTCATTAGCCCTCATAACAGACCATTATGCATCTCTGTCACTTTTTCACCTGTCAGAATATTTCCCTCATTATTAAGCATTCATGATTCTCTTCTTAAACTCAATCAACACTGATTCCCTTTGACCAAAATTAAGTCTAAGCGAAGTACATTCTTGTCTTACCTGTAGCAGGCCATGTCTATAAAAATATTTGTATAAAGTACTTGGCAGAGCATTCTTCTGTAAAAACACCATGTGATATAATTTTGAAACGTATATACCCTTATCTGTTCCGTTCTGGCAGATCCAACCCGATCTCACAGCAATTCGTACATATTTTACGAGGTGGCTAATTCGTACGAATTCATACGATTTAGCAAAAAACGTACAAATTCATATGAATTAGCCACCTCATAAAATTTTACGAATTGCACAATTCGTATGAATTTGTATGATTGACCTACACCTAACCCAGCCCCTAAACCTACCCATCACTGGGGTCTAGTCAAATCGTACAAAAATGTACGAATGAGGTTGTACAAATTCATACGAATTAGCCACCTCGTAAAATAGGTACAGTACAAACTGGTCGTGAGATAGCATTGGCAGATCTTAAAAGTCGGTTGTAACACAATATTTCTGTTTGAAAGTATGATTCTGCTCTACATAAAGTATCTGGATCATAGCTTAGTTGTCCTAAGATAACAACACCTGGAAAAAAAATCTAAATAACAACTATTTTTCAGGAGTGCTTGGCTTCCACACTTGGGCAGCACTCTTCTTGGCTGAAAATTTGGGCTTTGGGGCAGCAATAATATTGCCTCCTGAGGCAGAGTCAGCCCTTGCTGCTACTGGGTAAGATGGCACAACATAAGAACTAGGGGCTGGTTGGTAGGCCAGTGGAGGTCCAGCTTGATATACTGGATTAGGACCGGTCTGATAGGAGGGTGGGGAGGGCTGTTGGTAGGGCGGGCTTGGTGCTTGTTGGTAAGGATTTAAAGGAGGCTGTTGATAAGCTTGTTGGGGGTTGTATTCTTGTTGATATGGGACCTGTTGAGGATGTTGTGGATAAGAATTAAGAGCAGGTTGATATGCATTTGGAGGGGCTTGGTGGTAAAGGCCATCTTGCATAGGTGACTGACCAACCATCCCATAGGGTTGCTGGGCCTGTTGTGGCATAAAACCATAAGGGGGAGGATCTTGGTTATATGCCATTTGCTGGTTTTGATTTGGAGGACCTAATGCTTGGGCTTGAATTTGGGCCTGAGCTTGAGCTTGAGCCTGAGCCTGAGCCTGGGCTTCAGCTACTTTTTGAGCAGCAAGCTTTTCAGCTGCCTCCTTTTCTGCAGCAAGTTTCTCTGCTGCTGGGCCATAGGTAAAAAGGGAGGAATTCAGCTGATAGGGCTGATGCTTCATGACATCAAGAACATGAAGAGGTTTAGGGGCAGGTTTTTGCTTATCTTTGTTTTTGTTCTTGTTTGCTGTTGAAGGGCTAGATGGGGGAGGCTGCTTGATAGCACCTGGTGGATATGACGGTGAATGAATTGGATTATACGCCAATGGCGGGGGAGCCCGGCAATTGGATGAATATTTCCAGGAATTTGGCAAAGAAGGAGAAGGTGAAGATGGTCTTGCCTTATTCTGCACTGTGGTAGAGTCCACAACGTACTTCTCCATTCTAGATTGCCTCTTGGCGAACAGTTCAGCTCCTTTCCCTCTCAAGGCTGGCATCTCAAATGCTGAACCAAAACCAGAGGGTGACATAGTACTACTTGTTGGAACAGGGGATGGTGCCTTTGTCCCAGTGGTATAAGAGTTCATTCGTCGTGGAGGAGTGGACTGAGAGGTCTGAGTTGGACTCCATGGCTTAATTGGTTGGGGAGGCAATTTTTGGGTTTCATTTTGGCCAACTGAACTCTGCTGGTGTTGGGGTGCCCAAGCATTTACAGCCGGTTGAGACTGAGATTGTGGTGGTGCCCACTGGCTCACAGGTGGCTGTGATGCCTGCTGTTGAGGTTTCGGTGCCCATGGAGGATGTCCCTGAGGCTGAGTTGGTGGGAGTGGCTGAGCACAGGGAGGCTGAATTTGATTCTGTGCAGGCGTCCAAGAGTTCACTGCTTGTTGAGGATGTTGTTGAGAAGCAGGTTCTTGTCCCCACTGTGGATGTGGTTGGGACTGGGGTGGCATTGGTGGCCAAGGATTCATGGGTTGCTGCACTGGTGCTGCGGGCTGAGATGGTGGTTGACTCTGCTGAGCCCATGGAGGCTGTGCCTGAATTGGACTCTGTGGTTGAGTCCACGCATTTGCAGATGGCTGTGTTGGCTCTTGCTGTTTGGCCTGAGAGACCCAAGGTGGTTGGGACTGCGACTGCCTCTGAGGTTGAGCCCAAGAAGGCTGTGGCTGTGGCTGAGGGGGTGATGCCCAATGTGCCATTAACTGGGACTGTTGGAACTGTTGTTGTTGCTGGGTCCAGGCTGGATGTTCCTTAGCTTGATTTTGATCTTGTTGCCAAACATTGATAGACGGTTGTGCCGGCTCATGCAGCTGAGACCATGGAGCTTGTGGAGTTGACTGATTTTGACTTGGTGCCCAAGAATTGATTTGGGGCTGAGGCTGTGGTTGATGTTTGGTTGGGGGTGATGTTTGAGGCTGAGTTTTAGAAGGCACTTGTACTTCTGGAGGACCTTGAGACTGTGTCATCCACTGTGGCTGTGTTTGAGACTGGTTTTGAGATGGGACTTGCAATTGGACCTCATTTGGACCCCAAGTACTTACTGGAATCTGCTGATGACCTTGAGTTGGAGCTGGATCCCATGATCTGACAGATGGATCCGACTGCGTAACAGGTGGTGCGACAGGAGCAGAATTCATTTGCGGATGAGGTTGTTTCTCACTCCAGGTTTCTGGTTGCTGGTTCGGGTCCATTTGCGATTCTGGTTGTTTCCAGGCATTATCTGGTGGAAGCTGTTCAGGACAGTGTGAAACATCATGGGATTCAGGGGCCAATGTATGCTCTTCTTCAGTTGGGGCCCCCATTTCAGAGGCAGGAGCAGCATTAGCCTCTGTGACTGGAGCTTCTGCAGGTGCTGGGACACTGTTTTCGGTTTGTTGTAAGACAGGTTGGTCAGTAGTTTCTTGCTGAACAGACCATGGGGGAGAAGCAGGGTTAATGTGAGGTTTAGGAGCTACTGGTGGTGGAATTTTGTGTTTCATCTTAGGAGACTGAAGAAAGTTGCAGGCCTCAGCTCCTAAGCTTAAATAATCTTCTTCTGGGCAAGACTCAAAACCTGCCTTCTTGTCATTCTTGTTAAGGAGATTCAACAGAACTGGATTAGGTGAAACCTTGGGAGACTCCTTGAAAGTGAACATAGGTTTATTGGCACTCTTCCTCCTTGTATCTTGCAAGATACCAGTCTTGATAGCAGGCACAGATATACGCTCATCACGGGAAGCAATCTGTTCACCTTGTCCCAATGAATACCCAGTCTGTTCTTGATTATCTGCACTTGATTGGGAGGAAAATGGAGCAGCCACTCTATTCTGAACAGAAAATGGTTTGGCACTCCTGTTTGTGACTAATGGCTGCATTTCGTTCTGCATTTGCTGATCGAACATGCCATTCATATGATGTGAATACTGTTGTACTTGCTCCTGTTGGCAGTGTTGTTGCTGATTGTATGATTGCATGTGTTGGTACATTTTTTCTTGCTGTTGTTGGTACTGATGTTGCTGTTGCTGGTATTGTAGCTGCTGCTGGTAGTCTTGATACTGCTGCTGCTGCTGCTGCTGTTGTTGATAGTACTGTTCTTGGTACTGATGATATTGTTGTTGCTGCTTTTGTGCTGATATGCTGTGGTGTAAATTTACGTCCATGTAATTCTGGGTCTCTTGTGCATGCATATAAGCTGGCTCCTCCATGTGTTGGTATGCTTGGTGTGTCTCAGGCTCCTGCACCGCTTCAACAGGGATCCCCTTACGTCTCATCTCTTCATGTTCTGCTACTATTTCATCCATGCGCTGTTTGCGCTGGGCAAACATGAGGGCTCCTTTCCCCTTGGTGTCAGGTAGTGCATCCATACCCTGCTGGTTGTCAAGCTTGCGCTCTATCTCAAGTAATCCAGTATCCCAATCAAAGCTTACAATGCTTTTCTGACCTGAGGCATTGGTAAAGAAATCCTCATCAATTTCTGTTTCACTTGTGGCTAGAACAGTGAACTCAACAGCGTGCTCCTCTTTGTCGTCTTCGTCGTCCTTATAATCTGGCTCGTCCTCACCAGTACCGTAGCTTACAAGCGTATACTTCTTGGCCCTCTGTCTATGCTTCTTAAACATCAACACCCCCTTGTTATTAGGGTTGGGGGCAGGAGCCGACAGAAGGAGAGCAATGCGCTTGCATTTGGACTTGGCCTCTTTCACCTGCTTCTCTGAAAGGCTCTCACTGCGTCGGAGCCCTAAGAATGAGAAAATGAGAAGTTTAGGTTACGGCTAGAGAGTGAGGTGGGTGAGGTCATAAAGAAAGGCTATTGCACATGGTTGGTCCTGGTGGCCTAATTCACTGAACTGTGTATGAAGCATATAAATAGCACTGTTATATGAGCAGCCCAGTAAGTCATTTCATATGAGAGGACTTGAACTGGGAAAATACAAGTATTAACTGAGAACTCTGTGGCTAACAAATTTTTAAACCAAATGTATAATGGTTTGTTATGTATCAGAATATACTGTATGCAATTCAGATTTTGTCAATTAAAATTAAAAATGCATGACAATGTGTATCAACAACATTTTTGACGAGAGTCATGGCTTGTTGGCTAATCAAATGATGAATCCCTGGTTTAACAGGAGTTAAATGGAATTCAGTGGCTCTCCTGACCTACATTACTCCCAATGACCCAATAAGTCATTCTCCAAGCATAGATTTGACAACACCATCACCAATTAACTAAATCTCTGATCCATGTATAACATCCAGACATTAACATAAGCCAATTACAGCTGTGAATGTGTCTAGAGCACGTTACTGAGGTTGAGCCAATAGCAGACACAGCAGAGAAAAAATAGGGAGTAAAAATAGCCCCGGGGCACTGTGTGGGCTTGCTAGTGCCAGAGTGCTAATACAAGGCCATATGTGTAGCTCCAAAAGCCGTAAAAAAAAAACACCCCGGTCAATATACGTAGACGTACTGTAAGGCCCCATATTCCCACCAGGCACCTGTGTCAGTCCTTTCAAAACAGATTTGGCTAAAACTCAGAGAGAATAAAGACATGCCACGTTTCTGATTCTTGTCTTTCCAATCTCAAGGTGGAGATAGCCATAGATGAGTGCTCCTTCCTTTTCAGTGCTGCTAAGATGGCCAATTTTAAAGGATCGGGTAACAGGCCAGAGTCACACATGCTGATGTCTGTCAAATGGCACTTCTGCAAGCATCATTAGCATGCCCATGTTTTATTCTTAACTTTACCAGTCATGTCACCCTGCGAGCCCCCACCCATTACAGCTACGGTGAATCATTGCTATGTTCTTTTTTGTTTTATCTATCTATCTATCTATCTATCTATCTATCTAAAAACTATAATAAACATTTGATATTAAAAGTATTACTTAAACACTACTTAAATTCATGCTTTTGCTCTCATAATACATTAACGCAAAAAGTGACAATAAACAGGGGTTAAACAGAACCATACAAACTGGACATGAATAGTGTTGAGCTTTTTTTAAACTATAACTTTAGAAATTACATGCGCAAGCAATCCACAGCTGACTCCGTCAGTTCACTGATGCTATATCTATAACCTAAGCTTTTAAAATAAGAAATTATTGCTATTCTTGAAAACAGATACCATATCACACTATAAGAAGAAACAGACTGAAAATCAGGTGTTACTTACTGGCGTGCCTTGCCCGGTGCTTTTTGGGCTTGTTGACCTCCCTCTCCGATTCGGAGTCCCACTCCTCTGAGGGAAGTCCAAAGGACACAGATGAGGAGGTGGGAGCTTCTTCAATGTGCCCTCCTTCTTCCCCACCAGAATCCAACCGTTCACTGGCCTCTACCCCCTCCTTTCCTGAACTGCTTCCAGATAACTGCTGCACTGTCACCTCCACCTGTCCTGCCAAAGCAGGGGGTATGCTAACCAACACACCCCGCTGGCCAAGGGGTTGCCGGTCTCGTCGGGGTACATAGAGGGGGTTACCTGGAGAAAATGCAGTGGTTGTATAATTGACGCTCTCATCCGTCTTTCTTTGATGGATGTCTCCCACAAATCCACAAGCACTGCCTAATGCAGTACAGTCTGGCTCCTCCAGGGTGGTCTTGGAGAGCGAGAGCTGCAGTTCGACCACAGATCCTGGGGTTACATCCAAACTGGTATCTGCACCACCCTGGTCATTGGTGCATCTACTTTTATTCCTAGAAGCAGGTATTTGAACTTGGGTCCGGACCATTCGAGTCCCCACCGGACACTCTCCATCGCTGTCTGTTTCCCCATAATATGCTTCATCCTGGGACTCAGAGGTGTGTAGTTCCTGTGGCTCGTGAGGCCTGGATGGAGAAGGGATCCGAAAAGTGGTAGTAACCATTTTAAAGCTCTCTTGAGGTTGACTACAGCATCTACAGGGAGGAGATCATGGTAAAATCAAATTATTTGCAGTTAATCCATTCATTCAAAACCCAAGACTTCATTATCAAGCAATTCATTTATTAGAAATTAGATTCTAAGAGATTCTGTTTTTGATTGTACAGTGGGGTGGGTGATTTAGCGCATGCTTGGTATTTCAATAGTCAAGACAGGCATAAACAAAACATTTCACGAACTATACTATAAAAATGCAAATTACTGCCCTAGTAAAAATGCATTTATTTCATACTATGTATAGTTCAAATCTCTTAACATATTAACTGACATATCGCTTGAGACTTACTGGTATAAAAATTATAATTAAACTGTATTTGGAGTACTACTTGTGCACAATGCACATTTCTTAATATTAAGCCTAAAATTGTTTTAATGTCACTGTTGATGAGGATTGTATGATCTTTAAATAATATCGGTCTTTAAATGCAAGATATTTAAAGTGTACCTTAAGTATACTTGCAATAGTTCCACTTTAGCACAATCAAATACACTTCAGTATATCTTTAGTTGGACTTCAGCACTACTTCTGCACTATTAAAGTGCATTAAGCACAAAATTAGGTGTTTCAGTTTAGTAGACTTTTAGTATGCCAGTTTAGTATACTAAAAGTACAATTTCAGGATATTTTTATTAAGCAATTAAATATGTAAATATATTTGTAGTATACTTAGCATAAAATAAATGTATTTCAAATGCATTTTAGTATATTGATTTTTCACTAGGGTATACAGTTTAATGCATGAATCACAATACGTTGCATCTGGTCTAGAATGAGTGACAGAAGAGGTGGGGCTTAAATATTGCTTTAACCTTTAATATATGAAATATCATTTTTGCCTAAAACACCTTATTGCACAAATCAAAGATGTAATGCATTGAAAGTAAAGAGGCAACCAGAGTGCATCAAGGAACATTTGTCCAAGCAATAAAATACCTTTTGACATGCAGCTGTAGACAGTCAGCTGAGGCCTCAATGAGATCAATAGCGTCTGAGAGACTGATGTTAGAGCAAGGCTTTCCATTCACTGACACCAGCTCATCATTCTCACACAATCCAGCTACGGCAGCGGGACTACCGTCCTCTATCTATAAGACAGATAATAATCATGAATTTATTAAAGGGTAACGCAATTTAAAAAGATATCATTGAACATAAAAGTAAGGGTATATATACAAAAAGTGCTTATAGTAAAAGTATCATAGTAACTTAAAGGGATAGTTCACCCAAAAATGAAAATTCTGTCATCATTTACTCACCCCTAAGTTGTTCCAAACCAAATGAGTTTTTTTCTGTTCAACATAAAAGAAGATATTTTGAAGAATGCTGGTAACCAAACAGTTGCTGGTAGCCATTGACTTCCAGTGTTTTTTATACTGTGGAAGTCAATGGCTACCAGCAACTGTTTGTTTCCCAGCATTCTTCTAAATATTTCCTTTTACGTTCAATAGAAGAAAGAAATTCATACAGGTTTGGAACAACATGAGGGTGAATAAACGATGACAGAATTTACATTTTTGGGTGAACTGTCCCTTTAATATAGATTATTAAGCAGAGGAAAATACATTTGATAATAAATGAATAAATTCTCAGAAAAAATACAGATCAAAGAAAACCAAATGCACATCAATACTTCATTTATTTTTTATTTTTTTGTAAAAAACAGTGTATAATACTGTACATGGATGAAAAAAGAACTATAAGCCCATCCTTGGTTCATAGACAGTGCATCTTAATTTAGACCAAGTGTCTCTAATTTACGCATCACAACAGCTGCATGTCAAATGACTAAACAGTGCTACTGGCCAAAGCAGGTCTATGACCCATTAGCCTTGCAAAGAGAAGCAGAGACACTTCAGCATAAGATTTAATATCAGCCATCTGTAACTTTGAGGGCATCCCAAATCAACTCGGCTATAAGGTCAAGTCATAAAGCAGAGCGATTGTTCGTCTAAGATTGCCTAGTAATTGTAGAGTGTCTCTGCTTGATTGAGCACATGGTATTATTGAAATGTTTATGCAGTAACACAAGATGCAAGCTACCAAGCAAACTGAAAATCTATCGATCTACAGATGAAATATTTAAAGTGAGTATTTTTTCAGTCTTAATGGAAGATTCATGAAAAAAGTAACAAAGAATAATTCAGTCCTGAGATGACCTTGTTTATTTGGACAATTTCATTACAAGCCACTCCCAAGTATAATGACAGCATTATGAGAACAAATCTATTTATGACCATCTGCCAGTGATACATACCTGGCTTCACCTAAAATAAACTTCTTAGATAAATCACCAAAGATCATGAAACTACAGATGCCATGCCATGCCTTCTGAGGTCATAACTTAAACTGGAGCAATTTCAATCAGGAATTGTGAGATTAGTTCCTCAGTATCACAGCTCATGTACACACAGCTGCTCAAGCCAGACGGAAAATAACACATTTGCATGTTTCATTTATTTTGACAACCGAAAAGGCTGACTAAAACTTTACATACAATGACAATTTTCTTTTGCAGATTATGTGTACTTTGTGCATTTCAAAAATGTGGGGTAGTAAGTTTCTCATGGATTTTCTCAAATTGTTTTGTTAGAGAAAAACATCAAAATATACAGTTATGTTTTACTTTCTGGTAAATTGTTGATTTAGTTTGGCATCAACTGCATTTAAGTGATTTACTGTAATCGATACCTGGCGACAGTAAGCTCAATTTGATCCAGAAATTTCGTCACAGCCCCTCTCCTAAATCTCTAGGAGATTTTGCTTTTCTAGTGCATGAAATCATATTCCGACCAACAATTAAGATGATTCATAAGCTCTTTGTTCATCTGAATCCCACATAACTGGAATAGCAGAAAACTGCTGTTTGACAATGGAAAATTCTGAGAAAAGGGACATATTTTGCAAATTTTATCATGTAAATAAACTTATAACAGGTTATTTGCTAGGCCTGCTCCATAAAGAGTCTTTAGAGGACAATATAGTTCCCATTAAGTACCACGAGAGGGCAGTGTGCAGTCATTAAAAGACCCCATTCAAATACATGAAAGTTATTCTGGGATGAAAAATAAACTACAATACCAAATGTCTGAGACTCACAAATGATCTGCAGAAAGTTTCTGTCTCCAGTGGCTTCTCTTCTTTTACTAAATATTTAGATAAAATTGTACGGCTACAAATATATGTCCAAACCACACAACACTGCCAAAGAGGAGAACATTTTTCATGAACATACAGCTGGCTGGCTGGCTGTAGCTGTACAACACATTATGGTGTAAATATTGAATACAGCACGCACTGATATTTCCTAGTTAAATTCATTACCAATGTGGCCTCAATACGGCTCCTCAACCTATTATGTTGCACATTAACAATCCTTAAAAATAGCAAAGCCTTATAAAGCCACTGGCATGATGCCCAGTTTAAAGGTGAAGGTTCTTTAATTGAATAAAACCATGGAGCTGTGGGACTGTTATGAAGCTGTAGAGGAGATGGAGAACAGCTCTGGTCACCGTATAAGGGCTTTTCAGAGGGACAGAGCCTATATAATCACTGCTCAGATGGACAAGTAATGGCAGATTTGAACACAAACCTCATCCAAAAAAGGAGGGGAAAAACCATCTAGCATTCGTACTTGTGACCACAGTAAATCTGATTTAAACTTCAGGGGTGACAACAAACAGGACATTTTCTTTTGAATACTGATTGTAATCTCATTGATGATTTCTCCAACTCTGGATGAAGTTTGACTGCCTTATAGAATATATGCTCATGCTTTTAATAATGCATAAAAGAATAACAACACAGCATATAGCAGATAAAAAGGCACACATACTCTAGTAAAAAAAAAAAAAAATATATATAATATATATATATATATATATATATATATATATATATATATATATATATATATTAGGTTTTGGTAACACTTTATTTTAAGGTGCCTTTGTTACACATGTTACATGTACTTACTATTATAATAACAATAAAATATGCATAATTACATGCATGTAACCCTAAGACAAACCCTAATCCTAACCCTAACCATATAGTAAGTACATGTAGTTAATTAATATTGCTCAGCACTTAAATGTATAATTAGACTGCAACAAGGACACCTTAAAATAAAGTGTAACCTAGGTTTTCAGTATAAGGAGATTTACAATGTGAAGAAATCTTTTGTTATCAACACAACACAACACATTATAATAACACTGGGCTGATACAGTTGCAATACATACTGTAATAAAAGAGTAGAATGTGCTTAAAGAGCCAAAATGTTATTTAATAAGTCAGTTCATGCAAGTGAAAAGGGTGAGTGTGTAAAGCCTGAAAAAGCAAGTTTTGAAAAACTGCTGCTTCAAAGAAACCATAAGCATTCGTTATTCAACACTTTGAATTTCTTTTGTTTGAAAGCAAGGCTGATTGTGTTATAGGACATTTGTTACTTGGACATTGCAATCAAGCATTATTTGGCACGAAAAAGTACATTTTAAACCTAACTATTTGGAAGAGAAAGTCAAAAGCACAATTAGTTTTGTTCCCATAACCACACTGCGTAAATGCAGCGTGCTGGAAAGTTCTCTCGGCTACTTCTGCCTCCTACAGCTTAAAGCAATTATCTTTCAGTGTTTCCAACAGACATTTCAGGTAAAATGAACCATGGTGGTCTACAGACTGTCAGGTTCCCATTGTTAAATCCACATTAGCCGTAAATGGTGGACTTTCATATACTTGTGCTGGGTGAGCTGCATGGGTAGCCATTTACCGCAGCAGCACACAGGAGTGAATCCAGCTGTAATGTTGATAGCTAAATGACTTAAGGTTAAGCATAACTCTTTACTACAGATTGCTGGACGCCTTCCATAGGTCTAACGGTTCATTATGAAAATGTTTTTCTACGTGCATGTTCAAAGGAGACTGTAGCAATCTGTACTTTTAATGAACTCACATTGAGCCCTTTGTATATGCCAAAAGATCCATGATGTACTCTCGCTGTACGACAGAATAAAAAAGCAGACCATTAGCAAACTGAAGACCTTTACCGTTATAAAGCAATGCTATATGAGAACGATATATATAAACATGCATACATACATGAATACATGATATCCTTGTTAAAAAGCAATGTGCTTTTTAGCACTCAATGTGCACTTACAGTGTATTGGAAATCTTAAAAGTAAGTATTTTTAAAAATTTGTATTTGCATATAATATTAGTTAAATAAAAGGCCATTTAAGTGTACTTCAAGAGAGACATTCTTTACACTTTTAAAAAGTGCACTTTGTAATGTACAAATGAAAAGTTTTATTTTAAGGTACATATATTTTAATAACATTTGGCTGTGCTTTGAAGAAGTTCACTTACTTTTGTGTTGACTAATATACTAAAGCACATGCAAAGATAAAGTATTTTAAATGTACTAAACATCATTATAAACTGCAAACACATTTAAATATATAGCATACAAGTTCTCATAGAAATGAGATTAAAGTTATTTAATTTACCATATTGGCAATCCACTTATATTTCAAACGCAATAGAACTAATTATGAAATTACATATAAAGATGCACTTAAGTTCTACTTAAGTGGGTAAAAGCACTCAAAAGTTTAGTTAATTGAAATTAATATACACTTAAACCATAATACATTTTCATTTAATTAAATCATTTAATGTCACTGAATTGGAACATGCAATTCTTTTGAAGTATATTAATTCCATAACTCCATTATGTATCACACTGAACAGCCATTCATCATGAACAGTATTTCTCAGCTTCATGTCATGTATGTTTTTAGGCATGTTTCTCTGCCGAGTTCGTTCTTAGTTGAGTCAGGTAAAAGTTATGTCTTCCAGATGACTTAGAGGAGCACAGAGTCACTCCACAAAGATGGAAGCACGTATCTGTGAGAGCGGTTATATTATCAGTTCAAGCTCTCTCATGACAGCGCAGGCAAATATTTGACTGCTCAGCTAAAAGTGTGAGCTCACATCTGTCTCATGTAAGCGTCAAGTCAGAAACTATGCAGATCTGACAGAAATTTTTCTCAGCACCCTAACAGAAAAAACATGATCAGGATTAATATTGCATAGTTATATATAATAATAGATTATCATTAAAGGAACAGTTCACCTAAAAATTGAAATTTTGTTGAAAATTTACTCACCCTCAGGCCAGCCAAGATCTAGATGAGTCTGTTTCTTAACCAGATTTGGAGAAATGTAGCATTCCGTCACTTGCTCACCAATGGATCCTCTGCAGTGAATGGGTGCCGTCAGAATGAGAGTCCAAACAGTTGATAAAAACATCACAGTAATTCACAAGTAATTCACACCACTCCAGTCCATTAATTAATGTCTCGTGAAGTGAAAAACTGCATGTTTGTAAGAAACGTTTGTTTCATATTGTCCATATTACCCATAATATCGCTTTCTCCAGTGAAAAAGTTTTCTCATCTGAATCAGAAATATGCACAGATCAAGCATCGCTTACAAGTAAAAAAAAAGTCTAAAACAGTTCTAAACAAATATGGGGTTGGATTTTGATTTGAGTGGACAACAGGAGATGGACTTTTTACTAGAGGAAGCATTATTATGGATTACTTACTCATATTTTGGTTTTACAAACACGCAGCTTTTCACTTCATAAGATCTTAATTGATTTACTGGAGTGGTGTGGATTACATTTGGATTATTGTGATGTTTTTATCAGCTGTTTGGACTCATTCTGACGGCACCCATTCACTGCAGAGGATCCATTGGTGAGCAAGTGATGGAATGCTACATTTCTGATGAAGAAACAAACTCATCTACATCTTGGATGAGCCGAAGGTGAGTACATTTTCAGCAAACTTTCAGTTTTGGTCAAACTATTCCTTTAATGTTAATTAAAATAATACTTAAAAGAATTAGGTGTTTTTCTGAAGCAGCTATATTGTGCGTCCCCTGTTGGTCAACAATAGCAGTTTTTCTGAATCTCACTGTGGTGACAGCTACACTGGAATGATTCATGTTTTATGTGATAGGGAAGTGATGTGATAGATGAGCATTATTTATTAAAACAAGGACCATATTAATCAAATTAGGAGAAAGTAAAATATACACAAACACCAACAGATCTTTGTCCATCCCAAGTGAATTTAAGAGTGCATCTGTTCAGAAGTTATTTAGCAGCATATATGCTTCTTGCTTAATTATGCAGTCCTGAAATATATATATATATATATATATATATATACATGTATAAATACAGACAGAAGAAAAGTCTTTGATTTATGAGTCAAGGCTCTATGGGCACACTGCATTTCTCCAGTAGTGTTGTATTTTAAAGGTACACATTATAATGACACAAAAAACAGAAGCTTACGTTGCCGGTTATACTTTTATGAGGGTTAAACTTGGGCATACTGTAATATCCTCACAAAAAGTCAAAGTTTGCCAATTAGGAGTTTGCCAAAGCTAGTCTATAAGGTGCCATTATAAAGACTGAAACCATACTAATGGCTATTAATGTTTTACTGAATTGTAAAATATGACTATATTTTGTGAATAACACTTTATGGAGCTACAAATAAATGAGCTTTTCAGCTGAGAAAGAAATTATTGCTTAAGTACCAGCGCACCGACCAGGAACACTGATCATCCAGTTTGCCAGACTCACGTCTAGTCTGTTATTGTTGATTTATTGGTCAGTTTACTGACTAGTACCTGCACACTTACCATACATATTTACCAGGGCATTACTTTTGTTATGCTACATATTATTAGTTACATTGCTGGACTCAAAGTTGTAGAAGAAACTTGTGTAACACATCTATTCATATTTTATGTGAAGAGGTGCATCGTAAAAAATGTGTTTTTTTTTTGTTGTAAATAAAACAAAGATTATTAGATTATGATTATTTACAAGAAAATACTATTTCAGTCTTGAAAATTTCATGTTTAATACAACGTGCTACTTGTCATTTCTTTGTAGTTTCTTGTGAGGCTCACTAGCAATTTCTGAGTGAAAATTGTTTCAAAGCAAATCCTACAATTTTATTAGTATTTTTTTCAGTGTAGGTTCTGGTCCTCTAATCCATGTGGCTTTGAGTGCTGATATTTAATAAAATAGAATTTATAATGTTCCAGGCAAATCAATCAATAAATCAATCAATCAATCAATCAATCAATCAATCAATCAATAAACAAACCATGGCAAAGTTTAAATGGTGTCAAGTATTTGCATCTATTTGATTTTTTTCAAATCATATTTTCAAAATATATTTATTCAAATTGCACAGAATCAGCACAAATCATGAAATTCTGAAAAAAAATTGATTTAATCATTTAAAAAGTATGCACATGGTTTAAAAAATGGATAGCTGTGAACCAAAAAAAAAAAAAAATTGTATGAGATTTTGAAAATGAAAATTCTATGATATGAAAATTCTTTTGTCATTTCCTCAGCCTCCACTTCATGGAAGTCAATGGCTACCATCAACTGTTTGGTTACCAACATTGATCAAAATATATTATTTTGTGTTCAACAGAAGAAAGAAACTCATACAGGAGTAAACGACGACAGAATTGACCTATCTGAGTGAACTATCCCTTTAAGTATAATAGTATGTTTGTTAAGACTGTAATCCAAATGAATGGAAAGTTTATATGCAATTAAAATACATCATCTTAAATATTAGGCCTAACTTGTTTTGTGTGAGTAATTGAGAAAAGTGAAAACAATGTGGATTTTTAAAAATCTTAATGTTTTCTCTCTTTGCAAGTGATTTCTTTCACCACATAGCAAGGAAAAAGATATATAAAACTCCCACTAAATTCTGAATCACAGGCATGCTAATATTCAGTACAACAGCACTCCTGCTAGCGTTATATTGCTTAAACATTTTGCCCTCTTTTTAAATCCCATATTTCATAGCTATGAAGTGCTTTTAAACGTGTTAAGCTGTTACATAAACAAAGCATTTAAGTATAAACATATGTCTCATGGGGTCAGAGGCTGTGTTGATGGTGGTGCTGATTATTTCCATATAAATATTCCATATAAATCACAACTTCAAACATTCAAAATATGCACAAGCTGACTCTCACAAAACATGCTGATATAAGAAGTTCTACTAATTCGCACATTATCACTAAATCAGTGTTTCCCCCTACAGTTAAAAGATCAACTAATAATTCCAGCCACTGGAAACTAACAGTTTAGATTCTTGATATCTATGGGAGTGATGACAGATTGCCTGTACTTGGCCAACAAACTTTGTTAGCTTTGCTGTGACCATATAAGGACCCTTGCTCAAGTCTGGGACAGGCAGAGCCTGCGCAGCACAGATTCAGCAAAAGAAAAACAACTTTGCCAGTGAGCATTTATCAAAACAGGCCAATCTGAACTCCGCGGGTGGCCACTAAGACATGTTGTCATTATGCAAGAATCCAACTCAATGTTCGTTTACAACATTGCCCAAATGTCCAGCAAAGACAGTTAACTGTCATTGTTTTGTGGTATTTAACTGTATAGGATGACTACATTTATATAAAACCTCAAGTTTTGGCAATATAGGCCCAGCTTTGTTGTTACAATTATCATATGTAAACTCAAATGAGTATTAAACCCACCTTTATCCAAGAACAAAACTTTCAAGATGCCTACATGTAACAAACTCAAGAAAACTTGCTGAAAGGAGCTGCTTAAGATGAGTTCCTGCTTGAATCTGATCCAAGCTGGTGTTTATCTGATAAACCAGTTGGCATCCTGGTCTGGCCAGCTAAAAAAGTGCCAAAAACCAAACTAAAGACCAGAAAACCAGTAGTGCCTTCTGAAAGTGTGATAAATCTCAAACAATAAAACAAATTGGAGAAAGAGCTATAATAAAAGAACAGAAATCAATGGATATTCATCATCGTCACCAGGTACTCTGCCAGTCTGCTGTAAACCGCGTTCTTGTTGAATCTTCATCATCGTAATAGTAGCCTGTAGCCTCACCTCAAGCACCTGGATTGGATGTTGAGGGTCTTGAGCGCTCTGGCGGAGTGTGAATCCCCAAGGCGCTCCGCCGCGCAGAGTCACGCACGCAAACTCGCCAGTGCCCATCCTCCTGCGGCTGTCCTCCAGACTGAGAACAAGTCAACTTTCTTCTGCGATATCTGAGGCTGCCTTTGGTGGGTGTAAAGCCACAACAACTGGAGTCCGGCCCTCTTTTCGGCGTCATTCTTCAGAGACCATCCTGAGGAGAGTAACTGCTCTTTACTCAGGTTTAACCGACGATGAAAATCAACGCGCCAAAGCCTGTGAGAAAACGCAAATTTGTTCAGAGTATTAAAAACCTCACCCACGAGGAAGATCTCTTGGTCACCCTTGTAAAAAAGAAGCACACATAACTTTCAAAAATAGTACTTATTACTGAAAGAATAAAAAGTCACATTTAAAGTACAAATGCAATTAAAATGTACTGTAGTTTAAATTTCTTTTAGAGAGTTTAGCACTGCCGAGTGTAGGCTTACTGACAAATACATACACACAAAAATATTTCCTCCTTTATCAGGTTAAGTGACTATTAAGTTTTTATTTATTTATTCAAAACTATCTAAAATTGAGATTTTTTTATTTATTTATATATTTATTTTATTTTATGTATTGTCCTCAAATACATAAAATAAGGCAAACTGTTCTTGGGATAAATTGGGACATTGATTTTGGTCAAACTGATAATTTAGGTTAGCTTTTCTATTTTGTTGTTTCATGAATTGTTTTGTTGTTTCAATATTGCTGAAAAGCCTATAGTACAATGCATTTTAAATACAAATGTTTTTATAACAAATGTTTTATAACTATTTCATATTTTACAGTATAAGGTTTTTTTTAAGTCCGTTAACAGCATGTACTGAAATAATATGCTTTAAAAGCCATATTTAAAGTACAAATGCAATTAAAATGTATTCTAGTTTAAATTTCTATTAGAGAGTTTAGAATAGCCTACTTTTTTGACCCATTTAAGTAGGACTTAAGTATATATTTATATGTAATTTTATAATTATTTTATAATTAATTCTTTTGTCTTTTAAATATGGTTAAAGTGCACTGCCGAGTGTAGGCTTACTGACAAATAAATAAATACATACATACATACATAAAAAAAGATTTCCTCCTTTATCAGGTTAAGTGACTATTTTAGTTATTTATTAGTTCAAAACTGTCTAAAATTGAGATTTTTTTTATTTATATATTTATTTTATTTTATGTATTGTCCTCAAATACATAAAATAAAATAAAATAAGGCAAACTGTTCTCGGGACAAATTGGGACATTTATGTTGGTCAAACTGATAATTTAGGTTAGCTTTTCCACTTTTGTTGTTTCATGAATTGTTTTGTTGTTTCAATAATGCTGAAAAGCCTATAGTATAATGCATTTTAAATACATATGTTTTTATAACAAATGTTTTATAACTATTTCATATTTTACACTATAAGGTTTTTTAACAGCATGTATCCATTGTGACTATGGACAGCATGTCCCACTACACTTTTAGTGAAGTCAATTATTGTAGCCTCACAGAACTAGAGCCAAAGGAGTGTCACTGTTAATCAAGATGTTCATTAGCAAAATCAGATTAAATCAATCAGAGGGGCAAGGCCAGAATATTTAACATGCCTAATGCCACTGTTCATATATCTAGGAGGAGGTAATAAAGATCAGCACTAATATGTTTGTTATACTGTAGTATAATAAACTTGACAGATCAAGCTGTACTAAAGCGACTGAAGAAGACTAGATCTAAGGGTCAGGATCAGTCTATCAAAGACCAACAGAGAAAGAGAACTGCTCTAGAAGCACTTAAGAAAATGTAGATTCAAATCATCATGAAGCCAAAAGAGTTACAAACTTTACATATTTCTATATCTTATAATATGAGATATCCTTGTGAAAAAATTCAAATCTTAAATGTATAAAACTATATATACTGTTCTTGCAGATTCTGTAATATAGTGATGAAATAAAAGTCCACTGAAGTATACTTTAGTGTAATATTATGTGCATGTACTTGAAGTACAATTAAAATCATTGTTTTAATAGTCTTTTGTCATGCTTTAAATAAGTACACATAAACTGACGTGTTGCCTTACTAAAGCACATGTAAAGTACATGATTATAAATGTAACCATAGTGGTATTCCAGTTCATTTTAAATGTAGCCTACTAAATTGTAACTCCCTATATTTAAATACATGACACAACTTTCAACAGAAATAACATTAAAGTATATTTAAGTTTACCATAAATGCTTATCAATACATTCAGCGGTACACTTTAACCATATGCCAGAGACAACAGAAGTAGCCTAATTATGAAACTGCATAAAAAGATTAAGTGCTATTTAAGTGGGTCAAAAAATACTCTTTATAATGTCTTCAGAATCCCCAACAAGATACAAAGTATTATAACTGTAACATAGCCTAATGTTTTTCCATAGTGACTTAGATACTGTCACATATTCTGCACAAAACCAAAGAACAGAAAAACACACACATGATAAGCAATCTTGAATAATATTATCGCGTTTTGCCAATTTACGTTCATTTTATTTTATTTTAAAAAAGCACCCACGGATCACAACAAGTTCATTTCATATCAGAGAATGATGTTTCCGTGCTTCTCTATGAAGGCCAGCCCAGAATGGCGTTTGCAAGCTACGCACATCTGTATCCTTGCTGACGTGTAGTGGTTCCCATCAGCGTGCGCATGCGCAGAGAAGGCTGCTCTGTGAAACACCGGCGCTGCGCTGGAGTTTGACGTGGCACTCTGGGCACGCAATTCAACATCAGCAGAGGAAAGGACGCAGCTCATCATTTTCCTTCAGGTAAGTCTCTGTTATGTTGTTATATACCAATAAACTAATAAACTAAAGATGTTTTTGAAAAGATAACCTTATTTTGACCGTAGTCTATAAGCGTCATTCTTTGTATTTGTATTTTTGTAAGGTTACATTATGCCAGTTTCCGTCTCTAGCAGAAAATATTTCGTAACTTTGTATCGCCGACAGCTGGTCCACGCGCGTTATTATCAGTATATCGATCCTGTCCATGGCATGTGCTGAAGTCATTCAGTATGGACTTTATTCAGTAAAGTGAAACATTACAGGTCTGTCATAACGGTCTTTGACGTGGCAGTTCAGGGCAGTGGCGACTGATACTGTACATTCACACAGTAGCATCTCTGTTATGTCAGCACTGCTCTGAATATCTTGTGTGTTGAATGATATAAATGAAATATGATCTTACCGTGAGAATTAATGAAGGTCTAATCTTGCAGAAATACTGACACGATGTCTCGGACAGGCCAGTCATTTTAGAGAAAGAGCAGCCCAGTGTTCAATTTAGAAGATTTGTATATAAAAAAACCAGATGACACTGCTTTGTATTTTTTGCTTTGAGTTGTTTTCAAGCTCTGCTGTGTTATAGTTATAGTTAGTTAATTTGTATAAGAAGTTTATTGCAATTTTAGGCCTATAATTAATTGCAAAAATGTTAGTTATTTTAATGCAGAAAATGTAAAGTGCTACAGTAAAAACCTATTAAGTGATCAACTGCAATGGTAATGCAATATTATATTTTAGAAAACCATAAGTGCCATTTTACTGATTTATTTAAAATAATCACAAAGTATGAATCACTACTGTTTAGTCTATGATAAATTCCCTGCACGGACTTCATTCTTGTTTTGTTATGTACAGTGGATTGTTTTATGTTGTTTTTAATGTAGGCCTAATGATTTTATTTTATTTTATTTTTACAACATGACCGTCATCATCTGACCTTTCTATTAGGAATATTAAAACCAGTGCATTTTTAAGTAACAAACAGAGTTTAATAGTTCAAATAGGTTGGTAAATTAACATGACATGATTTAATGGCATATACAGTTAAGAACCATACAGATACCATAATGATGTCCATTTCAATACATTGCCAGTACCTTATTATTTAAGGTAAAGGCTGAATACAATAGTCAAACCATTATATTCTCATTTTGTATGTACCGATTGTGTTATCATAAACTCCTCTTATCTCAGTCTAGTGACAAAGTTCCTGATCACACGTGCTTAGGGTTGAGGTAATCATATCAGGTAAACTCTAAACATTTCATTATCTCATCATTTTACGACAAACTGCTTCTGGGGTTCATTCACTCTACAACCTTTTAAGAGTGCACTTATAATAATATCAAATAAAAATGTTAAATCATTATGCTTCAGTAATCTTTTGTCATGCTTGCAAAGTACACTTATTTTGATGTGTACTAAATACTAAATGTACTAAATTGCTACTTAAATTGTAATTACAAGTATATATGTAAGCACATGGCACAGAAGTTTCAACAGAAATGACATTATTTAGTTTACCATAAATACTTTGTACACTTTAACCATATTTCAAAGACAATAGAAGTATTATGAAATTACATATAAAGATGTACTAAAGTCCTACTTCAGTGGATAAAGGACACTCTAAAGTTAATCTCATTGCATTTAATATGAATTTAAATTAGAATACATTTTCATTTAGTTGCTGTTAACATGCAGTTAAGTGCCCGAAAACATTACATTCAGTTAGCACTTTAGTATATTCTTTCCATAATTAGTACTCTTTTTTTAAAGTATGCTACAGTGTACTTCTTTTTCCACAGTGGATAGTATTGAGCTGAATGCAACAGTTAGGTTGGAAGTTTCATGCATTCAAAATTTTAAGTACATGTGTATTTCTGTTTTTAAACCCACAAAATGAATACAATTTGATGGAAACATGTGGAACGTCACATTGCACACATATTATAAAGTAGTTCTAATTCACCCCCTTTCTTCTATTCCAGGTCACCATTTTTGTCCCAGACTGGAATGAAAGAGGTATAACAGTAGGATGAGTCAGCAAGGTTATGTTGCCACCCCTCCATACTCCCAGGCCCAGGCTGGAATGGGGGGATACTCTGCTGGTTTCGGTAACCCCCCACCTCAGTCGCATTATGGCGTCTATGGATCTCCACCACAGGGTTATTCCGCCCCTCCAACAGGTAAAGTGAATCTTCTTTTATTGAGATCAACTGGCAAGTTTCATCTTGTCCATATGATATAGGAGTCTCAGCACCGCCTCAGCTTAAATAAATAAACAGAGTCAATCCATTATGAAACTGCTTTTCATTATAGTGTCAGCTGTCCCTGTATACTCTGTAGAAATTCATTCTGTCACAGTTTTATCTTCTCGCATGCTTATGTACAGTGGTTCCCAAAATTATTAGAACACTAGTACTTTTCACCAGCTAAAAAATGGTTTTAAGTCAGTTATTTCTATCTTTTGCTGTAGTGTGTCAGTAGGAAATATCAGTTTACATTTCCAAACATTCATTTTGCCATTAATTGTAATAATCCAATGAGATTTTTGTTTGCTCCACACAGAGATCTGATCTCCTCATCATCCAGTCTGTCTGGAATGACATGAAGAAACAGAACAAACTGAGACAGACTAAATCCAGAAGAACCATGGCAACGTCTCCAAGATGCTTCAAGAAACCTACCTGCAAAGCTACAGTAATGTTAAAAGTTTTAGGCACTTGGGTAAAAATGCTGTAAAATGAGGATGCTGTCAAAATTAGTGTCATAAATAGATAGTCTTTATCAATTAACTTCAATTAACTAAATTAAATCAACATTTGCTGTGACCGTCCTTTGCACATAGTTTTTCAGGTAGCTTTGCAGGTAGGTTTCTTGAAGCGTCTTGGAGACGTTGCCACAGTTCTTCTGGATTTAGTCTGTCTCAGTTTGTTCTGTTTCTTCATGTCATTCCAGACAGACTGGATGATGATGATGAGATCAGATCTCTGTGTGTTGTCAGACTCCTTGTGCAAACAAAAATCTCACTGGATTATTACAATTAATGGCAAAATGAACGTTTGGAAATGTAAACTGGTATTTCCTACTGATACACTACAGCAAAAGATGGAAATAACTTTCTATCATTTGCTGATAGAAAGCCACCACTGTACATGTAAAACGAGTGCTGTTTTTCCAGGTGTGCTCAAGCCTCCTGCCTCCTCTCCTTCTGGGATGCCTCCACCTCCAGTATCCAGCCAGTATGGTGCTAACATTCAGCAGAATGGGGCCCATCCCCACAGGTAAATACTAGTTCAATGTGACGAAGCATTGTTGAAATTGCAGCTTTTAATAATATGTATTTTTTTGCTCCTATCAGTTTTCCTGCTTCTGTTGCTTCAGCTCCTTCCATGTCTCCTTATGGACAGCCTCCTCAAAGTGCTTTTCATAGTATGGCTCAAGCCCCACCTCCAACTCAACAGCTGACCAATCAAATGGGTGCCATGAACATTGTAGGATATGGTAAGTTAGATGCCATTTTATGTACTGATTTTAAGTGAATTGACTTTCAGATGGCCTGTTTTATACCCATGCACCGTTATCTTTAGGCCAAAGGCCCATGCAGGTACCGCAGTCTCCTTCCAGCTCAGCAGCACCACAATATCAAACATCACCACCACCAGCAATGGGACATCCGCCCCTTTCTCCACCAGGACAGCAGCCGCCCTCACTTGGATCTCCTCCACCAATGGCCACGATGGGTTCTATGACAGCTCCGCCAATGGGAATGTCTGGCCCACCTGCACCAGGTGTCCATCAACCACCTATGGGACCCCAAGGCTATCCACAGCAGCCAGGTAAAAACTAGGAGATTTTGCACCAATGATTAAGAAATAGTTTATTATATTTAAAAAGTGAAGTGTATCATTTTGACAACCTTTTACACTTCCAAAAGTTTGGAATAATTAAGATTTTGAAACAGTTTTTGAAATAAGTCTATTATGCTCACCAAGACTGCATTTATTCAATCAAAAATACAATAAAAATACAGTAATATTATTACAGTTTAAAATAACTGCTTTCTATATTAATATATTTTAAAATGTAATTTATTCATGTGATGCAAAGATGAATTTTCTTTCAGAAATCATTCTAATATGCTGATTTGCTGCTCAAGAAACATTTGTTATTATTAGCGTTGAAAGCAGTTGTGCTGTTTGATATTTTTGTGGAAAACGTGCTATATGTTTTTTTTTTTTTGAGAAAGAAAGTTCAAAAGAACAGTATTTATTTGAAATCGAAGTCTTTTTTTACGTTATAAACGCCTTTTGAACAAATTGGTCACTTTTGATCAATTTAATGCATCTTTCTAGGTGAGCATAAGAGAATTCTTTCAAAATATAGAAAAATCTGAATTATTCCAAACTTTTGACTGGTAAATATATGTTAATCCTAAGTCTTTGTAAAAAACAATCTACCTTCATGAGACTTAAAAAACAGAGTTTGTTCAGACTTTACTGGGTAGCCACTGTTTTACGAGATAGGCCTCAGCACAAGTCTAACAGCAACATTAGTTCAACATATTGTGTGAGTTTGGTTTGGGACTATCTGACTAAATGAAAATGTGAGTTGTGTCTTCATTTTTCACTTACGTTTGTGGTGCAGAAATTACACACCTCACCTCTACTCAGTATTTTTAGAGGCAAATGTTGATTATCTTAAATAACTCTTTTTGTTTCTGATCTGAAGGGAGCCCAATGTCAGGCCCGTATGGTGCGCAAATGGCAGGACCACAGATGGCAGGGCCACAATCAGGCGCTTTCCCAGGAGGCTTTCCTGGAGGTCCAGCACAAATGGCAGGCCCTCCTCAGAAGAAGCTGGACCCAGACTCCATTCCTAGCACGGTAATAACAGGCAATAAATGCTACTTTATAGTGTAAACGTATTTCAATTTGTGCACATTTTAAGGTACACTGACTTGTCTGTTGCAGACGCAAGTGATTGAGGATGACCAGGCTAAGAGAGGAGGCCAGGTGTATGTCACGAACATCAGAGGTCAGGTGCCTCCACTGGTCACCACAGATTTCACAGTACAGGATCAAGGTGAGCATGGGAACTGTCTTTGAACTTCACTCTTAATATTAGCATAAGGGTGCTTTTGTATTAACAATTTTTCTGTCATTTTAAGGGAATGCCAGCCCAAGGTTCATGCGGTGCACAACTTATTCCTTCCCCTGCACTGCTGACCTTGCAAAGCAGTGCAAAGTGCCTCTAGCAGCCATTATCAAACCCTTCGCCACTGTGCCCAAAAATGAGGTATGCAGCATTTTCTCATCACTCTGATTTTTGCAGTTCTTCGGTTTTGAGTTTATGTACTAGATTTATTTTTACATCAAGACACTTTAGCAGACGTGATTTACAAATAAGGAATGCAACAACATAAGTGACTCTTTCTAAGGAATGTTTATTATGTTTTTCATATGATTAAAATGTACAATACCATGTCTTGGGGAAGTACATAATGTTCAGTGCTGTAAAACTATACATATATTCCCTTGTAAGTACACTTTAGCATGCTTTTAAAAAATAATTATTACAAAATTATTACTTAATTTTTACAATTATTACAAAAGTCATATATATTAAAATAATGTACTTAAGTGCAAACAAAGTAATGTTTTCAGACACGTGATTGCATATTAATAGCAATTAAATGAAAATGTATTATATAGTTTTTTAAATTGATATTAAATGCAATTTAATATAAAGTGTTTTTTTTGACCCACTTAAGTAGAAATGTAATGTCAAATAACATACTATGGTTAAAAATATAATCAAGTACTTTTACGTGTGCTTTAGTATGTTAGTCATCACGGCAAAATAAGTGTACGTCTTTAAAGCATGACAAAAGATTATTAAAACCTAATGATTTAAAATGTGCTTTAATGTAAAACTTTTAACATGACATTATTAGAAAGTGCACTTTTTTAAAAAACAAAAACAAAAAGTGTTTTAAGATACATAGTAATGGACCTGTACTCTCTTTAAGTTCACTCAAGTGGCCTTTCATTTTATTATACTTACATTATCTGAAAGTAAAGTTTTTAAAAACATACTGTAAGATTTGAAGTACACTACATGTGCACATTCAATACAATTAAGCATGCTTCTTTTTCACAAGGGATATTCTAGTCTTAACAGCATAGAAATCAAAATTCACTTCAAACCATATCATTTTCCTTTACTTTACTTTACTTTTTAGTCATTTAGCAGATGCTTTTATCCAAGCGACTTACAAATAAGAAAAAGTAACAAACTAAAAGTCAAAACTCTGTAAATACTATATAAACACACACATTTAAGAAAATAAAGAAATTAAATAAAAATGAAAAATGCATACAACATTTCAAAAACTAAACATTTAAATGAAAACAAAAAAAGTAAAGCTGAAAACAATTTAAAATATTAAAACAACAAAAGGTATGAGTATAATAATGCTTCTAACATAACACTAAGCCAAACACCAAAAAACAACGACATGTATGTACAGCCACACACATATACATATACATACATATAAAAATAAATGCAATATATATATTATTTCATTTCCATGTAGTATGAAGTACTAAAATAACTAAAATTAAATAAAACTATAACTTAATAAACAACCAATACAGACATCAACACTGAGCCAAACATACTTGTTTTAAAAACAACAACAACTTACTAACACATAGTAAGAAATGGTTATAAAAACTGAAACAGAAGTGAAACAAGTAGTAGGAAAGAGGAAAAATTAAAGTGATACTTATATCCTTTGTCGGTGTCCCTGCCCGGTGGAGTCGCACGGTAGAGTCGATGGTCTTTACTCTTCGGTCTTCACACGACCGCTGCCGCGGTAAACTAAGCTTTTTCATACCCATCTAACAAAACACTACTCCAATTCAGCTGCACACACTTTCCTGTTAATCGCAACAAATTGCTAAGCAAGCACCCGACACTGACAAGGGACGCGATGCAGTACGAGATCAAACGCGATTTCAGCACATCTCCACACAGTAAACAAAACAAGCGTTTCCTAGCAACGACAACTGCGCTAAACACTAATGAGAAGTAAATACACTTATGAGCTGATTTTAACCTCCGCTGAGAAACTGCTTCTCTCAAAGAGTATTATTTTACACTGTCTTTTGCTGGCACTTGAACACACTTTCCTGTTAATCGCAACAAATTGCTAAGCAAGCGCCCAACACTGACAAGGGACGCGATGCAGTACGAGACCAAACGCGATTTTCCTTCTGTAATACTCCAAAGGAGTTTATAGGAAAGGATTTTTTTTGTTTGTTTTTTTAATAGGGACTCTGTTCCATATTAAAAAGTGAATGATGACCAGGGGCTGTCAATCTAAAAAAAAATAATAGAAAATCACAATAAAAGTACCATTACATTATTCCATATGACTTGTGCACTGTATTCCCTATCCTCTGAAGTCAAACCATAGTTTACTGTCAAAACACTCAAATCTCTTGAGTAATTTGAATATTCACATATTCATATAGTATCTTATGATACGATTTCATGAGATTTGAGAGCTGTAGCAGATGAGAGAGGTGCTCTTTTTGCTCTTTTTGGAGTATGACAGTCCCTGTTTATCATTCACTTTCTTATACATAAATGAGCAGCCTGAATATTCTGATAAACTTCTCCTTTTGTGTTACATGGAAATCGTACATGTTTGGAACAACATGAAGCTGAATGAATGAACTGTTGTCTGTTGTTATCCATGGTGTTATCTTTGGAAATTACTACCTTTGGAATATGGTCAAACACTAATTCATGGGTGTCCCCTCAGTTTATTGTGTCAGTAGTTTAATAGTGGTTTTGATGCCTTCAAGACTTATTTAAGTCTGGAATCTCTCATTGCTTTACCCTTCATCATTATGCTTCAGAGCCTTTTTTTAGGAAATGTTAGTATTCTCATGAGAGGCTAATTAGTCTAGGTTCAGTCTCCAAGGAGCATGTCAGAGGAATCGTTTATTGTACTCTCAAATAAAAGAGGAAATTAGTCCACATTTTAAGGCACAATACACTGCAAACAGTTTTGATTTTGAACTATGTGACTCCATATTGCAGCATCTATGAGCCAAAGTCAATAAATTCATACAGAGTCCACTGCCTCCTTTCACCATTATAAAAGCTCATCGGATAACACTTTAGATTAGGGAACACTATTCACTAACTAGTGGCTTATTAGCATGCATATTACTAGCATATTGGCTATTTATTAGTACTTATAAAGCACATATTAATGTGCAGAGCTACAGATCAGTATGATGCATTTGATTGCCTTTAGTTAATGAAGATAATTCAATTTTTTTCCATCTGAAATTTTACATGTAATTTTATTTATTTATTGTTATTATTATGATTATTATCATTATTATTTACACTACCATTCAAAAATGTGAAGTATTCAATATTACATGTTTTTGAAAAAAGTCTCTTGTGCTCACCAAGACTGCATTTATTTGATCAAAAAAACATAAAATAAAATTTAAAATAACTATTCTATTCTAATATCTTTAAAAATGTAATTTTTTCCTGTGATGCAAAACTACATTTTCAGCATCATTACTCCAGTCTTCAGTGTGACATGATCCTTCATAAATCCTTCTAATATGCTGATTTGCTGCTCAAGAAACATTTTAGATTATCCGTGTTGAAAACAGTTGTGCTGCTTCATCTTTTTGTGGAAGCCATGATACATTTTTTTTTTCAGAATACTTTGATGAATAAGAAGTTCAAAACAGCATTTAATTGAAATACAAATCTTTTGTATCATAAATTCTCTACTATCAATTTTGATCAATTTAATGCATCCTTACTGAATAAAAGTATAAATTAAACAAAAAAAAATCTTTTGAAGAATAGTGTATGTGCAACTATATATAAGCATATAAAACCTTGTAGTATATGTTACAGTAAAGATGCTAAGGCTGTATATAGGTCTTATTTTTCATTCTCACTCTGGTCTCTATAGACTCCTCTGTACATTGTAAATCACGGTGAGGCTGGACCAATCCGCTGCAACCGCTGTAAGGCCTACATGTGTCCTTACATGCAGTTTATCGATGGAGGACGACGCTACCAGTGTGGCTTCTGCAGCTGCGTTAATGAAGGTTGGTACCATTGAGACTGCTGAGACCTTAATTCTTACGCTGTGTTTCCTGTCAACATATGGTGGGGACTATTTGTCTGTGCAAACATAGCTAAAAAAAGTGTTTCTAAAAATGAGTTTTCACTCCCTTTCCAGTCCCAATGCAGTATTTCCAGCATTTGGATCATATGGGGAGAAGAATGGATCTGTATGAGAGACCAGAACTGTCTTTGGGCTCGTATGAGTTCATTGGCACACTGGATTACTGCAAGGTAACAGAGAACTTGTTTGAATATAACGATATGCACTTTTTATGTAAGTGTACAATGGTCACAGTCAGATTTTATTAGATTAGTAAGGTTTATTATTAATAGGTTATGTCTGATTTAGCTAAAGTCCTTCACTAATAAAATTTCCCTCTAGAAAGGTAATGGTAAGAGACTGTGTGTTTTGTCCAAACGGGGTCAACTTGCCCCAGGAAGCAGCTGAGAATGGTTTCTTTCTTGGCAATCACATTGCATATTTTATTCAGGCATATACAATTAAATCTTGATAATAAACATATGATATGTTTAAAATGAGGAACACAGTTTATGCTCAGAGTACAGCAAAAACGACTCTTTATTTGATTATACAAAGGCAAGTTTGAATTGTGACATTTTTATGCTTTTCTGCAAGCAGGTCAGCTGAAAGTTTACTTTTTATACATATTTCTTTCCAAAATGCGTAGAATGTATATCTTGCAATATTGATTAAACATTTTATACTATACTTTTGTACTTAAGTCAAAAGTTTGCATATACCTTGCAGAAAATGTAAAAAAAAATGCATTTTGTTTTGCATTAATATTGTCCTGAAAAAACTATTTCACAAAACAAAATAATAGACAAATTTACCAAAATGACCCATTTCAAAAGTTTGCATATGCATTTTCCATTACCTGGATGATCTGCAACTTTTTTATGAGTTGTGATTGAGTTGTTCATGAGTCCCTTGTTTGCTCTGAGCAGTGCCCATTGTTCTTTTAAAAAGTCCTCCAGGTAATACACATTCTTTGGTTTTCCAGCATCTTTTGCATATTTGACGTCTTTCTATAAGTGGATATGTCATTTTGAGATCCATATTTTCACAGTGTGGACAGTTGAGGGCCTCTACTGCTATTACCAAAACAGCAAACATTCGCTGATGCTCAAAAAGGCAATGCAATATTATTGGAATAGTTCACCCAAAAATGAAAATGTACTCAACCTCAGGTCATGCAAGGTGTAGCTGAGTTTGTTTTTTCATCTTATTTGGAGAAATTTAGGATTGCATCGTTTGCACACCAGTGGACCCTCTGCAGTGAATGGGTGCCGTCAGAGTGAGAGTCCAAACAGCTGATAAAAACATCACAATAATCCACAGGTAATCCACACCACTCCAGTCAATCATTTAACATCTTGTGAAGTGAAAAACCATCCATCATTGAGATGTTTTTAACTACAAACCATTGCTTCTGGCTAAAGCACGAGTCCTCTATCCATAATGTTGCTTTCTCTAGTGAAAAAATGGTAACACTTTAGTTTAGGGACCAATTCTCACTATGCGTTATTATGGATTATGGGCTCATATTTTGGCCAGACATTAAAAATGTCATAATTTGTTTCTCATAAACATGCAGCTTTTCACTTCACAAGACATTAATTGAAGTACTGGAGTGGTGTGGATTACTTGTGGATTATTGTGATGTTTTTATCAGCTGTTTGGACTCTCATTCTGACGGCACCCATTCACTGCAGAGGATCCAATGATGAGCAAGTGATGTAATGCTACATTTCTCCAAATCTGATCAACACCTTGGATCACCTGAAGGTGAGTACATTTTCAGCAAATTTTCATTTTTGGGTGAACTATTCCTTTAAAAGCTTTTTGATGTATTGTGTATTGCATTCTCAAGGATCAGGGTGAAAAGTAGGCTGTAATCTCAAATTAACTTAATTTCAATTCAGTTATCAGACTAAAGAGATTCATGACACATTTTTGGCCCGTGTTCATGCCTGGGTTCCTCATCTCAGCCTGACACCATAATCTTAAATCTGGACTCCCGTTTCTCTCAGATGCCTAATCATATTTGAGGATCAGCTCACGCAGTGCTTAATAAAATCATCACAGCTGATCCCTACTGCATGCTCTTCACTGGGAGTAAAAACAAGGAGTCTTTACCGTGATGCTCCTGCCCTCAGTGTTGTGCTTTGAGAGACTGTAATATGTTCATCTTGGCATTTCTGTGTATAAAAAGATTTAAAAAAATTTTCTCATGCATATATGCTTTCACATGATTGCAAACTTTATATGTATTCTCTGCCACAACATATGTGTACAAAGTCTGTGAAGAACAAGCAAAAACAGCCCACTTTGAAGTTCATGAACTATCATAATTCATTCTCTGATGTTCTTTTCTGTCTTTAAGAATAATAAGCCTCCTAATCCTCCTGCCTACATCTTCATGATCGATGTCTCCTACAACAACATAAAAAGTGGACTTGTCAAACTAATATGCGAGGAACTGAAGACACTGCTTGACCAACTTCCAAAGTAAGTTGAGCGATAATGTTTGCTGTCTATATTTAAGGAAAATGGGGAGGGGGGAGAAATATGATAAATCACCATTGTTCTTCATAATAACTTTAATACTTGCGCATTTTGTTTCTTTGTTGGATTTTGAATGTGGATATGTACATTATTTTTTTACTATTTACACTCAAGATTATAGGTTAAACCATACATATTGTAGATGTTATCTGCTGTTATTGGTCTATTTACTTCTGAGTAAATTTTACTAAGTATTTACTAAGTTGTTTTTTTTTTACCACCAGAGTTATTGTTAACTGAAACTATAGCTATTAAAAAAACCTTGTTCATTGAAATTAAACTAAAATAATATTAAATATAATTATTAGATAAAAAATATTAATGAAAATTACAATTGAAAAAAAAAAATTAAGCACTAAAATGAAACTATAAACTGGAAATAAATAAAAACTGAAACTCAAATAAAATAAATTCAACCTAAATGTTACATTTAAATGTTTTTAAAAAAACAATCTTTTTAAAAATACAAAAATACAAAAAAATGACTAAAAAATAAGCATAAAAATAAAAGTTAAATAATATTAAATTATTATAATTAATAAATACTAAAATAATACTAATAACAGTTTACAATTTGTATTCACTTTTTTTCAGTTTACTTATTTGTTACAAATTATTTTTATACATATATAATTAGTTTTAATTATAATTTTTGATATAATTTATATTTTTAAATGATAATTAATGAATAAATTATATACAAATATAAAAAAAATGCATTTTAAAAAATATGCAGGTATTAAACTATGAACTGGAAATGAATAAAAACTAAAACTGAAACTGAAATAAAATAAATTCAACCTAAACATTAAATGTAAAAATTATTTTAAAAAACATCTAATAAAAATGACAAAAGTACATAAAAATGACTAAAATTTAAACAAATTAAATGAAAAGATATGTATAAAAAAAAAAGTTAATTAAATCTATTAATAAAAACTATAATATTATAAATATTAAATAACATTAAATTACTATAAATAATAAATGCTAAGATAATACTAAATAACACTTCACAGTTTGTAATCACTTTTTTCAGTTTAATTCTTTTTTTGTTACAAAGGATTTTTATACATATTATATAATTAGTTTTAATAACAATTTTGGATCTAATTTATATTTTTAAATATAATTATGTACAAATATATACTAAAAAAAGCATTTTAATGCATTTTAAAACATTTCAGCAAATTTTGAACATTTGACCTGTCAGCAGCCCGTGTGCATCTGTCGACTCTGTCCTGGCCGGTGGACTGAAATTTAGCAGAGGGAATGGATCATTCTGTTAGTATTTTAGTTTTTGGACAGCTAAGACTGTAAAGATCTGGGTTTGACTGCAAATATATATTTAGGATCGCTTTCATCCCCCATCCCACACACTGACGCCCAGCTCCAGGTGTTTGGCTGGAGTAAAGTTGAAGCCTTGGGCAGAAGCCACCCCTCCGTATTCTGTCGGCACCTCTCAGGTTGAACACATGTTCATCTCAGCTACTATCAGCCTGGAATGTGAACGAATCCAGCTGAAAAAGATCCCCTGCCAAATATGGTAACAGGAGAACAAGCAAGAAAAAAAAAAAAAAAACTTGGGGAAGAAACAATTCCAGTATCTCATCATTTGAAAATGTCTGCCTGAAGGAAGTCAGGAGGTTCAGCGGCTCTAGAACTGCAACATTTCCAAGTATTAAAATGTTTCGTGGTACACATGGCTTCAATTATACCGTTTCTTTGGGAGTCGGCCAGCTGAAAGGTGAGCTTGTGATTCACCTCTGAGTCTGTATTTCAGACTTTTTTCACCCTGCTAAACTCCTTACCTCTCCTCGACTGGTTCCTAAGGGTACGTCCTTATTTGTTTGGGATCTGACCTCACTGTGAAAGCAGTCCGGTAGTGTACTCCAAATAAGCCTGTGGTATTATATCTGATTTCTCTCCTCTGTTCCTGGCTTTGCTTGCTAGATTGCGCACAGTTAATGAAAACCACATTGGACACCGATGGGGTCTGTTAGGGCCTGATAGGATTTGTATTGGAGAGTTTGTCTCTAGCTTAATGAGAGACTTGGCATATATGGACTGTGAGTGATTCAAACCGTCACCATGTTTTACAATCTTAGAAATGTAGCCATAGAAAGCTACAAAGCACAGATACAGACGTCAGTCTGGAATGCCTGTATTTACTGGTCGACGCAGCTTTCCGCTATGAGCTACTACATAGTGCTCTGGTAAATGTTAGATAGGGAAATGTGCACGTTTCTTTAAACGGATGAAATACTGAACACATGAATTTGTGTCATTTTAAGCTCTGGGAATTAGTTCTGTTACTACAGTCAAGTTTTTCCCCCTAAGGTAATATACAAGCAGATTAATATATTTTTTGGACACTGAAACATTTATGAATGTCATTGACACTTTTTTTTTTTCATTGATTTTTTTTCTAATGCATTCATTTAACAAAATATATGCATTTATTTTAAAAGTTTTAGTTGAAAATAACCATACAATAGATATACTGATTAAAATTAAAAGAAAGTGTTTGCACACTTAGTTACAGTAATTTCATGGATTCAAGTAAAGCAGTATGTACTTTACAGAAAATCTCATCACTTTTACAATAAAATGTAACTGTATCACCCAGCTCTTTATATAAAGTTATATAAGTATGTTCAACTTTATCTGCATACATAAAGTATACTCAAGTAAAGTTATATATATGCTATATAGCATATCTCAGCCACTTGAATTGCTTTGTATTGTTGCAAAATATATTATTGGACAGCTCTAATCTGCTAAATGCAACTAAAAGGCTATAAGGCTATATTTACTCTGTGTGAACCTGAGAAGAGTTATCCACAAAAAAATCAACTTGCTACCAGTTGATTAAAGTAATGGCAAAATATAGTTCTGAGAAAGGATCTAGTATAATTTGTCTGCAGATGCTAAATGCAAAGATATTCATATTTATTATATATTCATAAAACTGTATAATCATTTTTGAGGCCACTCTTGCCTTTTTTATTTGATTTTTTTACCTTTTTGGTGTTTCTGATCAGTTTTCTTATGTCCTTTGTCTTTTGAAGAGAGGAGGGTGTAGCGACTTCGGCCATCAAAGTGGGTTTTGTGACCTATAATAAGATCCTGCACTTCTATAATGTGAAGAGCGCTCTGGCCCAGCCGCAGATGATGGTGGTCTCTGATGTGGCTGAGATGTTTGTACCACTTCTCGACGGATTCCTCGTCAACTTCCAGGAGTCTCGAGCAGTCATCAACAAGTAGGTTCATTTCTGTCTGTAGTTAAATGAAACTCTTCCGTAAATAGTTTTATTTATGAGACACTTCTAGGCTTCTTACATTGAGTCAAATACAGCATTTAGTATTAAAGTCAGTTTTTTTTAAAATTAATTAGCAAACATCAAATATCTTACGATCCAATCCCAATGGACAAAATCAAGTCCCGCCCTTCATAATAGGGAAGAAAAGATGATTGCAGTTTCATGCTGACTTTAAATCTCGATTAGTATTGAATTATATACTATAAGATTTCTAAGAATTCTGTTTGGAAACATTCCATTTCTGTAACTATTACTTTGTTAATAATTGCTCTCATTACAATCATATTCATAAGATTCAAGGTCTTTATTTTCATATGTTCCTCACAAGAAACATAGGGTAGAAGGGGAACAGACAGTAAGTTCCAAAGACAATAAAATATAAAGAATATACAAGAATATACAATTGAGTCCAAGACAATAAAATATAAAAGAATATGCAAATAAATGTGCAATATTTAAAGTTTATGTTTTATCAGTTCATGCATTACTTAGGAATCGAACTTTGGTGTTGCTAGTGACATATTGTACTGGTTGAGTTTTAAGAATGCATAATTAATACATTAATACTTAATTTGTTAATTATAACATTAATAAGTAATTGAATAAATAATTGTAATTGTAATTCATTGTAATTGATAATTGCATTGTAATTGATATTTACAGTATCAGTTAATCTATACTCAGAACTTTATGAAATCTCTTATTTCTCACATTTTCACACACACTCTCATTTTTTTCTTGTCATTTTGTTATAATATTTAGCAAAAGTATCAAAAGGATTATTAAAATATTTTGCGTACATCACTAAAGTTTCCATAGAAATATAAGAGCAATGAATAATTTCTCAGAGGATGTAAACTGCTCAGACTAGAATTACAGTAATTACTTCCTAAGCATTACTTCCTAACATTATATTCTTCTAGAATTCATCTTAAAGCATGGCTTGACTTTATGAGACAGAAATTGCCTATTCTTGTAGCTAATATGATTTGATGTATTATTTTCTTTAGCCTTTTAGATCAGATCCCCGACATGTTTGCTGACACCAACGAGAGTGAGACTGTTTTTGCACCGGTCATCCAAGCCGGTGTGGAGGCACTGAAGGTAAAAACAAATCTAAGAGTCTAAACTATTTACCAGACAAGGACATCAGTCCGTCTGTACTGTCCCTCTGTAATCGTACGTGCATATTTAGCGCCATCTTTTAGTTGTTTTCTTACATCGCTTAACAAAAGTGGACTTTAATACTGCAGATAGGCTTTGTTTGATAAACATGCGGTTGTTTCTAGGCCCGTTGTTTGAATTGACATGCCTGAGACGACGTTCCCGCTTATCATTACTGGCGACGGCGCTGGTTGTTTCATAACATCTGTCTTTGACTCTTTAAGGAGTGTTTAGTGACACATTCAGTCTGTGACCTTAAGCTTTCGGTCTTTGCTTTTTCACAAAAATATAAAACCATAAAACTGGCATTTTCAACATTTCAAACATGCATACTAAAAAAAAATAAAAATTGTGCAAATAGTTAAAAATGTTTACTTCCGATTTAGAATTACATTAAATTGATCAAAAGTAACAGTAAAGACACTTTATAATAAAAAAATAAAAATAAAAATGCTGTTACAGAATATTTCTATGTCAAATAAATGCTGTTCTTTTAAACTTTCTATTCATCAAAATGAATCATGTTTTTCACAAAAAATATAATATATAATATGTAATATATAATGCATAATATTACCTAGTTTGATGATGCTGTGTTCCAAAATATCAATAAAAATGTTCCATGACAGGCCTGGGACGACGTTTATTATTACTTGCGACAGCTCTGGTTGTTTCATAACATCTGACTTTTTAAAACTTTTTAAGACATTCAGCCTCAAGTTTTTGGTCATTGCTCTTCATCAAATATTTTGAATCATATACTCTTTAACACATCGAGACCTGTCAGGTAAAATCATTTCAGTTTTGTGATTTGATATTTTTGTGATATTTTTCTCTCCTCAGGCAGCTGAATGCAGTGGCAAACTCTTCATCTTTCAGTCCTCCATCCCAACAGCAGAGGCTCCAGGAAAACTGAAAAACAGGGATGACAGAAAACTAGTGGGTACAGAAAAGGAGAAGGTGAATATTTATTTTATTTAATTAAATTTCCCAATTTCCCAAATGTATTTAAAGTCTCAATTCCTGATCAGCTACATATTTTTGCATGTTTCTGTGGGTCCTAAAAAGTCCTTAAAGTCTTTATTCATCCTTCTACAAATTAAGTCCTTAAAGGCCTTTTAGAAAGTCTTAAATTCATAAATTCTTTGCATTAAATGTAGCTTGCACTGCAAAAAATGTATATCTTCCTGATTATTTTTTTCTTTTCCAGTACAAATATCTAAACATCCATAAATGAATATATATTTGCTTGAGATGCGTATTGCAAACATGAAGGCTTGTTTTCTGAGAAATTAAACAAAATTGAGTTTATGCTTAAAACAAGAACAAATATCTGTCAATGGAGTAACTGACAATTTCATATACTACAATGCTTCTTATATTGTCGTTTTGCTTCTGAAGTAAATGTGCTTGATTTAAGAATCTTTAGACATTTGCACTGAAAAACAAGACAAAAATACAGAGGAAGATCATCACTTTTTTGCGGTGTGATCAGAAGATACAGTAAAAGTTATTTCTATATTCTAGTGGTTGGGAGCAGAGCTATTCAAGCCATAAGCTTTTTTTTTTTTTTTAAGTAAAATATAAAGTATTGTAAAATTAATCAAAGAAATGGAAATTTGTTGGAAGTTGTATTTTCAAACTTTGAAGCGTTGCTTTACATTTAGAGATCATCAATTTATTTCTTAAATTTTCTTTTTTCTTGGTCTCGAAAAGGTCTTAAATTTGCCTTCATAAAACGTGCAGAAACCCTGAAAATAATATTAAACTAGTCAAGTCAAATTTATTTGTAAGTGCTTTCGACAATATGCGTTGTTTCAAAGCAGCTTTACAAATGCGTACTGCTACAGCCTTAATGCTTCAAACAACAAAATCATAAAATGAATGGTGATTTTGTGTGTGTGTGTGTGTGTGTGTGTTGTCAGACTCTGTTCCAGCCTCAGCGGGGTGTGTATGAGCAGCTGACTAAAGACTGTGTGGCGCAGGGCTGTTGTGTCGATCTCTTCCTGTTTCCCAACCAGTTTGTGGATATAGCCACCATGGGCGATGTGCCGTCACATACCGGCGGCTCCATCTACAAGTACAGCAACTTCCAGGTACACAATAACATGTACATACTGAAACACAGATGCTGCGAATATTGTACAAGATAGAGACTGAACTCTTTTGTATTACTGCCCTCTTGTGGTCAGACCTCAAACCTTTATTTTAATCCTTTCAGGTGGAGGTGAACGGTCAGCAGTTTCTCAGTGACCTCAGGAGAGATGTGGAGAAGTCCATCGGATTCGACGCCATCATGCGTGTCCGTACTGGCACAGGTAATAACAAACTAGAGAAAAGTACATGAACACTACAATAGGTAAAGTTAAACACACTATGTACACTACCATCTAAAAGTTTGTGGTCAGTATTTTTTTTGAAAGAAATGAATACTTTTATTCAACAAGGATGCATTCAGTTGGCACTGTAACCACTGTAGACACTGAAGGGAACAAATCTTCCCCAAAAAATTAGAAATGGCCAAATTGTCACCCTTAATATTTGAAATTCTTGCACTGTTGTGCTGCCCTTCATTACGCAGCGCTCTGTTTGTTGTTAGGATGACAAAAAGGTTTAAAAGTAACATTTTTATAGAGCGAGGTAAGAGGGAAGTAGTGTAATATTTGACAACTGTTTTAGGATAGGAATGTTAAATGACTGACAATAATTTTCAGTGATATTTTACTTGACTTTTTTTTTTTTTTAGCAAATTTGGCCATTTTTAATTGAATATTCTGTATAGTATCATTTATGTGAGTTTTGTAGGCTAATTCCTAACTGGATGTGATGAGACAAGAAATATTTTGCATTTTCACCATGTTAGACAAAAATAAAAGTGTGCATGTGCATATTTTAAAATATTATTTGTAAATAGTTAAAAATGTTTCCTTCCACATTACATTTAGACCTATACTTTCCTTCCCTATTCTATTCTATTCATTGCATTATTAAATTAAAAAAGGTTCCCCTCCAATGTTCAAGACATGGGTACGGCCTTTAAATTGATCATTAAATTGATCAAAAGTGATAGTAAAAACACTTTATAATGTTACCAAAACAAAACACACAAACAAATAATGCTAAATAAATGCTGTTCTTTTAAAATTTCTATTCATCAAAGAAACTTAAGATAACATGTTTTCATAATATATACTGTATGTTTTATATATATATATATAATGCCCAGTATTACCTAGTTTGATGATGTTTTCAAAAATTTAAATAAAAACAAGATTTTTTCTAATATGTATATGTGTGTGTGTGTGTCAGCTTTAATGCACTTTTTAATTAAAAAAAGTATTCAATATGTATCATTTAACTTACAATCTGCGAAAGAGTGGAAAAAGTGGAAATCAAAATTAGGCATAAAATAAATATAGCCTTGAGCATAAGAGCCGTCTTTCAAAAACATTAAGAAATTCAGCCCTGAAAGTTTGAATGATAATGTATGTATTGCATGTTAGCATGTTTTCCTAACGTCTGCATGATCCTCATCCTTCATCAAGGCTTCAGGGCGACAGATTTCTTTGGTGCCATATACATGAACAACACTACAGATGTGGAAATGGCAGCAGTGGACTGTGACAAAGCCGTGACGGTCGAGTTTAAACATGACGACACACTCAGCGAGGAGTCTGGAGCTGTGATGCAGGTCAGGTTTCACGCTCATGAGATAATCACAAGACTGTCAAAAATACAAAAGACAGTTTTAGAGAATACTTAATGCAACAAAACAGGTCGCTCATGAGGGGCAAAATGTGTTTTATTGCAAAACCATTCGGCATCATCAGTAACATGTTTGATGCATAAAATCTTTTCTTGATAACTCAAGTGCATTTGAGTCCTCACTGAACTTTTTGTTTCCTCTGGTTTCCCAGTGTGCTCTGCTCTACACCACCATCGGTGGACAGAGGAGGCTGCGAATTCACAACCTCAGTCTGAACTGCAGCTCTCAGCTTTCTGAGCTCTACAAAAGCTGTGAGACACACGCCCTCATCAACTTCTTCGCCAAGTCAGGTGACCACCTTACTGACTCTTACAGGAATGTAAATGAAAACGTCATGCAGTTGTTACAGATTTACTTCAAGATGTAACAAAATGCAGATTTTATCGTGAGAATTTGAGATCTATAAAATATTTCTGTAAGTATTTTTTAATATGGTGCTATCTGATTATTTTTAGACTGTTTTAAAGCGAAACAAAACCTGCTCATTGCAGGTTTTTCCAGTCTTTTCTAGTTACATGCTTCTTTTAATTTCATTTTTTAATTTATATTTTTATTTAGCTTTATTTTTTTCTCAGTTTCAGTTTTAGTAATTTTATTACTTCAACTAAGACATTTTATTTCAGTTTTTAATTTGTATTTTAAGTTTTTAAGTTTAATTTTCATCTAATATTTATGTTTTATTTTATTTCACCTCTATTTGTTTTTGTTAACAATAACACTGCAATGCAGTCATTTTTATACATTAATTAATTAACATTAAACCTTTCATTTTTAGACTTTTTTTTTTTCTTCTACCCCGTCTCATTCATATTTTAATTATATGAAATAGAGTCATGCTTTCTGGAAGTGTTTTCCTTTTTTTATTTCTTCATATTTATAGAGATTTGTATTCGTATTTATGATATAGTTACGTTTGTTTTATAGTGGAACAAAGGATACGCAGTGCAGGTTTTTCGAACTGTAATGCATTTAACAATGTATCAAGAGCTCATGGTTTGCAGTCACTGATTGTTGTGGATGCTGTTCTCCTGCAGCGTATCGGGCCATGCTCAACCAACCACTGAAGACGGTGAGGGAAATCCTGGTTAACCAGACGGCTCACATGCTGGCCTGCTACAGGAAGAACTGCGCCAGTCCCTCAGCAGCCAGCCAGGTCAGTGTCACACGTCACATTTGTGTTCATATTAAATTTACATCCTTATAAAAACACCTTCTCCCTTTAATGCTTACACACATAGCATGTGAAAACTTATTTATTGTTATAATGCAGCCGTGTTATTTGTAATGTAATTTATGTAGTATTATATTTATTAATATTTTGAATGAGCTTTTCTTTTTATATTTTCAGTTTTATTTTTATTTTAGTTTGTTTTAGTAATTATATTATGTGCTTTTGTCATTGATATGTGACTCTGGACCACAAAACCAGTCTTAAGTCGCTGGGGTATATTTGTAGCAATAGCCCAAAATACATTGTAGGGGTTAAAATTATCCATTTTTCTTTTATGCCAAAAATCATTAGGATATTAAATAAAGATCATGTTCCATTAAGTTATTTTGTAAATTTCCTACCGTAAATATCAAAACTTAATTTCTGATTAGTAATATGCATTGCTAAGAACTTCATTTGGACAACTTTAAAGGCCATTTTCTCAGTATTTTGATTTTTTTGCACCCTCAGATTCCAGATTTTCAAATATTTGTATCTCTACCAAATATTGTACTATCCTAACAATCCATAATCAATGGAAAGCTTGTTTATTCAGCTTTCATATGATGTATAAATATTATTATTGTTATTTTTTAATATGTATTTCTATTTAGCTTTAATTTTAGTTTAAGTAATTTTAGTACTTAAACTTATTAAGTTTCCGATTTTCTTTTAAGTTTGTTTTGATATATTAATATTTACATTTTATTTCAGCTTTATTTGAATTAACAATTTAAAAAAAGTTTTAGTTTTATTTACCAATAACAACACTGCTATGCAGAAATCATTTTTTTTCTCTGTATTTTTAAATACCTTTATTTTTAGACTAGTTTTTTCTTCTGCACCCTGTATATTCATATTTTAATCATATTAAATAGATTCATATCATTGTCTCTGCACTGCACGGTAACAAAAAATGAATAATGTACTGGCAAAAAAATTACCAGTATACGTTTCCATAAATTTTACAGACATTTCCTTCAACCTGGAATCACAACACCATGCAAAGTGTAATTAAATTACAATTAGATACAAAAAAAACCTGTGAAAAACCACTATGGAAAATTCCTTCATGTTACCGTTTACACTGGGCCGTATTTTTTACAGACCTTTCTTAGAATCTGTCACTGATGGCTCTTCTTGAATGTTTTACCCTGCAGCTAATCCTGCCCGATGCGATGAAGGTGTTTCCTGTCTACATGAACAGTCTGTTGAAGACTCCAGCTCTAGTGGGCAGCACTGAGCTCTCCACAGATGACCGGGCCTTCCACAGATTCCTGGTTAATGCGATGGGAGTGGAGGAAACGCAGGTCCTGCTCTACCCACGCCTCATCCCGCTGGTCAGTTACACACACACAGCATGTTTATTATTTCTCTCATTGGCATCAAACCCTGAGCACTAGAGTTCATGCATTTGTTATCTCTCTCAGCACGCTATGGATGTGTCCAGCGAGGCGATCCCGGCTCCAGTGCGCTGCTCTGAGGAGCGGCTCAGCGAGACCGGCATCTTCCTGCTGGAAAACGGGCTCTCCATGTTCCTCTGGCTGGGAGAGGCCTGCCCGCCCGACCTCATCCAGAACCTCTTCAATGTGCCCTCTCTCGGCCACCTGTCCTCAGAAGGGGTATGACACACTGCTTTCATAATACATTTTTATTATACAGTAACTGAAATATGGCACTGAAAAAAAAAATGTTGTAGAAACAATTTTCACTCAGAAATTGCTAGTAAATTTGACAGTTAATACAAAGAAATAAAAATGACACATTTAGTTAAATGTGAAATTTTGAAGTAGAAAGACTGAAATAGTCTTAATTTTCTTATAAACCATACAAAAGTTTTCATTTTTTAGAATGTAGAGAAAATATTTTTTTATGTGTATGTAAGAAATCAGTAATGAAAATTCCTCTGATTTGCTTTTTAATTTTCTATTTTTTTTCCAAATCTTTGTCCAATTTTGTCTAATTTTTCACTGCAGATGATATCACCATAACAATTTGAGTGATAAATTGGACTGAAATATGAACTTAGATTTCAGAATTCATCTTTATACTCAAGTTGCTTGAACTCTAGAAGTTTGTGTAGAATCTGATGATCTAAAGAGCATTTTGAGCTTCATTAACAGCAAGAACATCTGACCATTAGCGAAAAGTGTCACATGATTACAAATGTGCTTGTTTGATTAGGGACCTAGAAATAGTACAGACTCTTCTTACTTTTAAAAATTCTTTATATCATATTGTTTCCTTGTTTAAAATGTTTTATTTATTTCAGGTTTAAATTGGATTTTTAAAATATTTAAAAAAAAAAGTTTTACACCTAAAAAAATAAGATATCTTATGTTTATCATTATTATTCATTATGCCACATCCATCCAGATAAGGGTCAGAATAATATTTCACTTAGATAACATTCACATCTGTTGTATCAAAAAGTAAAATAATAAATAAATAAAGGAATGAATTAATGAATTTAAAAAAATAAAATAAATAAATAAATAAATAAGGGTCAAAGGCATTTAAATGTCCGCTATTTTTAAGATTTCAAATAGGTTTTAGGAGAATAAAATGTCAACATTTGGGTGAAATAATGTTCCATTGTCATTCAGTGTAACACTTATGTAAAAATTGAAACAACATATTTATTCTGACCTGTACATATTAAAATAAAAAAAGAATTACTCATTTTAAATGAGTAAAAAGAAATGTATTGTGAGTAAACAGTTTTTTCTAAAGTAGTGTAGTATTTGGATTGGAATTGGATTATATCTGTTCCAGGTTTTGCCGTGAAGGATGATATTATTCCTCCGCACTACTGATGTCGCTGCTCGTGTTGCTTTAATCAAGGACCTGTTTTTCAGTTCTTCTCATCATGTGAATAACGTCAGAGCTACAGTGATAACTCTAGCGTTATAATTGTCTTTCAGCAGACGTCATCATTACCTGTGCTGGATAATGCTCATTCCAGGAAGATCCATTCAATCATCTCCAGCATTTCACAGCAGAGGGCAACATCCATGAAGGTACAGCTCACCCTCACCATCTCCTCTCTCTCTCTCTATATATACATACATCCATCCATACATATATATATGCCATGTTTCCCATACACTCAGGTAAATTGCGACCCGCCCAGGAAGATGAATTCAACTTTTTGAATTTCCACGCTTTCTGACCTCAGTTGGATGACCTGTGTAAATTGCGTAACTCTCATGTGCGCATCGTATCTATCTATCTATCTATCTATATATATATATATATATATATATATATATATATATATATATTTATTTATTTATTTATATATTTATATATTATTTTATATAACATTTAATATGTTTGATAGATAGTTAGATAGATAGATAGATAAAATAAATTCTTTTATTCAGCAAAGAAGCATCAAATTGATTGACAGTGACAGTAAAAAAATTATGTAACAAAAGATTTTCATTTTAAATGCTATTCTTTTGAACTTTTTATAAAAAAAAAAAATTAAATAAATAAATAAATATGCATCAAACATTTTCCCATATTAAGTAGCATAACTTTTCAACATTGATAAGAAAAGTTTCTTGTGCATAAAATTCAGAATATTAGAATGATTTCTGAAGGATCATGTGACACTGAAGACTGGAGTAATTATACTGAAAATTAAGCTTTGCATCAAAGGAATAAATTACATTTTAAAATATATTCAAATATATATTAATTATTTTGAATTGTAGTAATAATGATAAAATAAATGCAGCGTTGGTGCATTAAAACATTTTTCTTCACTTGTTATCACTTGCCTCAATGCTCATCTTTCTCTGTCCTGACTGATGTCAGATCTGCAGTGTGATTCATGTGCGTCTCTCTGTGCAGCTGCTGATAGTGAAGCAGAAGGACCGATCGGAGATGTTGTTCCGTCAGCACCTGGTGGAGGATAAGGGTCCTCATGGAGGCGCGTCCTACATGGACTTCCTGTGCTACGTCCACCGCGAGATCAGGCAGCTACTTACTTAACTCACTCTCACACACGGTTAAGTGTGTTACAGCGCACAGCCCTCTTCTCATATACCCTCTACAGCTGCCTATGATATACGACCAAACTCTCTTTCTGCAGTTGAGTGTGAACTTTCTGCTTTATTCCTCAGTGTTTGACAGGAGGGAAATGGGTGTTTAGACTGAACACCTTCAAATCTCCCTGTTCTGAGGAGCTATTATATTGAGAGATCATCTCAATGATTTTCTTAAGTCGTTCCCGCAGATTACATTTACCAAAGGGAAACATTTCTTTGAATCCTTAATGCAGCATAATGAATAAAATGGGCTCATAATGTCTGGATTTGAGTGGAAAACAGTGTTTTCAGGTGAAAGATCTGTGCAGTGTCTATTAAATTAATAGACTGATTTGTGACTGAATATATACAGTACAAAACATGCTCATTTTTGTTTCTTTTTATGACTTCAGGGATGAGAACATCACACTAAACTGAATTCTAGTCATGTACAAAAATTGTCTTGCAGTGGAATCGCTGTCTACTATCCCATTTTTTTTAAAAGTAACATCCTTGTCTTAATTTTATTTTTTTTTTACTCAATGTTATTTTGCGCATCAAGTTTACGTTTTGCTTGTATGTTTCCAATACTTACAAATGTTTAGAGGGACACCACTGCTTTTTAACATCATGTCCATAATATCCATAAAATGATTCCTGTAGTTAAGAGTTTAACTATTAGACCTTCAAAGAAAACAAATATTTTTCTTAAAATAACTGAACATTTATTAAGGATGGAATGTCCCTTTTATTTTGTTGCAGTTAATGCCAGTCATTATTTGTTATTCTTCATACAGTTTTGCTCTTTGAAACATTTCCAATCTGATATGTTTTATAACATGAGCATTTATCATAATGAATTTGCCTTATTTTTTTGATTTTTAATGGTATATCTCTGGACCAATACTGTATATTTTCTTACAGTTTGAGATGGATTTTAAGGACTCGTAAGCAACTATACCTCAGGTCACATGCATCTAGCCTTTGTACCTGTTCATTAGTGCTTTGGAACTGACACACATCCGGTTCTTCGTATTGAAAGGATTCATTTCTGGAAGCTGAAGGCAGCTTGTCATGTACATTTCAATTTAAAACCTTTATACAGCTGTTTTTGAATAAAGGTGTAGTCCATGTTAGCTTTGTAAGTGTATTTGTTTTGTGTGTGTTTTTATGAATTCAGATTAACGCCTTTCGTAGGCCACATACACAGTGCAGCTAAATTTGGTTGTCAGTTCTCCTTTTAGTGCTTCGTCCTGTGCTGTACCCACAGAGTTCAGTAAATAACGGGAGTGACAACCGCATTCTACAACTGAATTAATTACCAAAAATTTCAGGTAGTCACAATCACATTTACAGAAATTTTATGCATTGTGTACTGAGTACTGAGAACTTGTGAACTGAACAGCTAGTTTTTAGTGATGTATTTAAACGCGTATCAGTATGGAAGGTAGATGGGGCCAAAAGTCTTTAAGCGGCCCATGTGAAATTTGACTGTCAACATGCATTATTCGTCTTTGTATGTGTAGACAAGCACACTTTGGCATTAAGGCATCAGTTTTGTTTCTTTAGTATGTGTAAAGACAGTTCTACCACATTAATATGACAAATTTGAATGTGTCTCAACATGCACACCCAAGTGAAAAACAAGTGCACTTTCCACAATGTATTTAAAGTGCTTTTAACATACTATCTCTGTATTTAAAAAATGTATTTAGTTACCACTTGTAGCACACTTGAACCCATCCTTCATACACTAGTACACTCAAGTGTACTACAAGTGGTAACTAAATACATTTTATAATACAACGATAGAATGTTAAAAGTGCATTTTAGTTCATATGGTGTCTCAAAATAGCACAGGTGTGTACACTTAGATGATCTTAAGTAGTACTAAAGAATCATTTTTAGTACATTAAGTGCTTTTTTTAGTATCATTAGTGCGCGAAAATAGAGCACTTTAAGTACATTATGGAAGTGTACTTGTTTTTCGCCTGGGCATCCTGGCCGCATTTGAACGTGTAGCAAATTTACCTCTAGATTTATCCATGTTAATCCTTTCTTTAGTTCACTGCAGCATTGCTTTACTGATATCTACTGTGCTAGAGTAAATTCATGTTACAATGTAAATTTGTACCTGAGAATGGACGTTGAACTAAACGACTAAAAAGGACATAACAAATCATGACATAAGTACCGATGTATTATCCCTCATGAACAAACATAACGTCTGATCTTTGCATACGTATGTACCGGTGTACTATTACAACATCTTTCATGCATAAACATGACTTCGGCATTTGTATACATATAAACCAACGTACCATAGCGTCACATATGCAAATATAGTCTAAAATACAGCAAATTCATTGACTGCTGTGCACGTTAACATGGACAGTGCTTGTTGACGATCAAATTTCATGCATTCTTTTGAAAGACTTTTGTCACTTTTGGCCTTCCATATATCAGATTTGAGTTTCTTCAGTATGCAAGAAATCACAGTGATCACACCTGTAGTGTTGCCAGATCTTTCTATAAAAACAACAACTACTACAACAAATAAGAACAAGCCCATAATAAACTTAAATATTTATCTTGGAAATAATACTAAAATATTGTGAGCCTACAAGTCCAAAGACACGTCACTTATAATGGATGTGATGGATGTATAAATGGATATGGCAACACTTCAAATGCAAGTTAAATTCAATACAATGAAGGTCTTTTGATGATATTTAAATGTGATTGTCACTTCTGAAACTCCACAGTGTGTACTGTATGTAGCCATAGTGATTTTAATTACCAGTGATCTGACATTCAATGAACAAACCATGAAACATACATTCGGAGCGGTTTATTGACTCTATGTTACAAAATGCACTCATCTAGTTCCACAGAGAAGCATGGGATAGGCACACAGAGTGCTAGATCTGCTCCAGTCAGCTCTTCCCATCACTAAAGGCCATTCGCTAACACCGTAAAGCCTTCTTCACTCGCTACACATGCAGCTGTCAGGCTCTCACGCCGCTCACAAGAAATGTTGCATCATCAGAACGTCAATGGGAAACCTCAAATACAGCATGACATAGCATTGTTTTCAGAAATGGACTAAAAAAGGATCACGTCCTATACTGTAACTCAATTACAATGAAATCAGACTAAGTACAGGTTGTTTGTGATGAGCGTTAACAAAGAAAGGCACTGATTTCTAGAGTAGGGAAAAGCTCATGCACTCTTCTCCTGGATAAGCTCATGTGAATCAGGCATGCAGGTTGCAAAACTAATAAAAGTAAATTGACAGACAATCAAGTGTTCTTATAAGACAGTACTGTATGAGCTAGAACCCAAACATTATTTGCATAATTGGAATAAATAAGCAAAAAGTAGATCTGAAAAAAAAAAAAAAAAACAGTGGGATGATGCAATAGAATGCTTGTTTGTATTATATGAAATATCTACACACACATATCTGAAATACAAATCAATGTATTCTATTTATTCTGATGTCTGGACCGGCCTGTATATTTATACACAGCTATAAAACTCAAATTACTTTATATCTCTCTCGTTCTCTGGTCTACAGGTTAGGACTTTGAAAGCTCACGTCAAACTTTGAGAATTATTGTTGCAGGTGTTCAAACTGCTGCTCATAACTGAAATGCATGAGGGAAATATTTTCACAAGAATGATAGTAATCAAACAGTGGACTTCCATAGTAATGAAAAAAAAAAAAAAAACTATGGAAATCAATGGCTACCATCAAACTTTTGGTTACCAACATTCTTCAAAATATCTTCTTTTGTGTACAACAGAAGAAAGAAACTCATACAGGTTTGGAACAAGTGGAAGGTAAATAAATGATAACAGAATTTTCATTTTTGGGTGAACTATCCCTTTAAGCGACGCTTTGAAAGACATTTCTTTGCCATTAAGAGAGCTACTCTGCAGACACATAAATACTGATGGTCAAAACCCCCAAATGAAAACAAATACTGTACAGCTACAGACAGCCTGATGTGCTTAGTTAGTTAGCTCAATAAATAAACCCACATGGTAAGATGCTTTGAGAACAGTGGTATAGTGTTGGAAACATGTAAACATAATGTGACATTTTTTCACAAGGACTTTACAATTAAGATACATATAAGCAGCATTACTTTGTAACAGTGTTTCCTAAGACAAATACAACATGTGTGCTTTGATTTGCTACTTGTAGCCTCCAAATCTATAATATAACATCTTGATCTAGTTGGCAAATAATTCTGAACAAATAAAAAAAAAACTGTAAAGATCAATTTTAAATATATTTTAGAAAACATACAACATCTTTATTTGATTTTTCCACCTGTTTTGGCTGGACCCGCTGTTGTAGTAAGAACATTCTGGAATGATTCTGTAGAAATTTAAAGGCTGCAGAGTCACAGGTTTGTACTTGAAAGAAAGAAGTATGATTCATTACTGATTGTGCTTAAAAACAGAAACAGTTAACATACCAAGAATTTTTGTTATGTGATGAAGTTTTACTGTCATGCTGTATGTGTGATGTGTCAATAGTAACTTAAAGGCATAGTTTTGGAGAAATAGAATAGATTTGGAGAAATGTAGCATTACGCCACTTGCTCACCAATGGATCCTCTGCGGTGAATGGGTGCCGTCAGAATGAGAGTCCAAACAGCTGATAAAAACATCACAATAATCCACAAGTAATCCACACCACTCCAGTCCATCAGTTAATGTCTTGTGAAGCAAAAAGCATGTGTTTATAAGAAACAAATACATCATTAAGACCTTTTTAACTTCAAACTGTTGCTTCCAGTGAAAATTCATATCCTCTATCCATAATATTCTTCCTCCAGTGAAAAGGTCATCCCGCCTGAATCAGAAGAGAAATCTGCACAGATCAAGCACCGTTTACAAGTGAAAACAATCCAAATCAGTTCTAAAGATATATGGACAACAGGGGATAGATTTTTTAATTGGAGGAAGCATTATTATGGATTATAGATTCATATTTTGGACAGAAGTGATGTTTTCAAGTTAAAATGCCTTAATAATGGATTTGGTTTTTACAAACATGCAGCTTTTCATTTCACAAGATATTAATTGATGGACTGGATTCATGTGGATTACTGTGATGTTTTTATCAGCTGTTTGGACTCTCATGCTGACGGCACCCATTCACTGCAGAGGATCCATTGGTGAGCAAGTGATGGAATTTCTCCATTTCTCCAAATCTGTTCATATGAAGAAACAAACTCATCTTGGATGGCCTGAGGTTGAGTACATTTTCAGCAAATGTTCATTTTTGGGTGAACTATTCCTTTTACTAATGAATTAAGTAAATGGTATGTCAAATATTTCTTGTAAATTGTTGCAATTTAAGAATGGATTTGTGAACAATATGCGCAGAAATTCATTCTGTTTGTATTTAATATAAGGGCCAATGTATAAAATGTTACTTTAAGATGTACAATGACTTCTAGTTATTTCAAAACTTTGGAGAAAAAGATGATTAACAGACTATTTATCTACTTTAAATAAAGGTATACATTTTTTTTAACAAGTACATGACAAAAAAAAATGTAAAAAATAATTTTCCTTTGATATTAAAAATGCTGTTAATTTTGGTTTATGGGTAAAGCACTGCTAGTAATCAGACATGTATCATCGAGGACGTCGGGTTTGTGGAGTATAAAGGTGGTTATATGAGCTGGCCCGCCAACAGAGTCCATTCAGATGTTAAATGACGTTCTCAAAAAGCTGCATTGATCTCATGATGTTCTCGTCCTGTAGGGAACAAACGGACACAGGTGAACACTTTAATAACAGCTCACCTGTGGAGAATAATGGACTGTCGTCAGGACAACATTCTGCTGCAGGCTCAATGAACATTATGCAAGGAGCTTTTCTACTCAAGAAAAACCTTTCGTAAATGTTTTCAAGAAACACATTCATGCAGAACATCACATTCAGAACAAAAATAGACCTACGTTTTGACAGCAGTCTATAAATTCATCTATAGTGACCACTCCATCCCTGTTTTTGTCCATTTTCTGTCAAGACACAAAAAGGGTCAGAAGGTCAGTGTGTTCATTTGAGGTCGCTCTATTCATTTGGCTTGAGACATTTTTCTTGCTTAGAATTACATTTAGACAATCTCTATGATACCATCGGCAGAAACCAGATCTGTGGGATCATTGCTTTACCAATGAACCAAAGTGCTCTGTCTGGCAATCATTTTTTTTTTCAACATTTTTAATCACCTTTTTATGGAAGCCCATTTCCACCACATAATGGAAAACAAATGTGCTTTAATGATAATTATGATTTTACAAGTCATAAATATGAGCTAAAAGGTATTTATGAGAATTATGAGATGCCAAGTCATAATTTTGGGATAAAAAGTCAAAGTGATGACAAAAGTACATTTTTGTGCCATAATGACTTAGTATCTCATAATTACTGAAAAGTATTTTTACTTTTTAATCACCTTTTCTCATATTTGTGACTTAGTATGACTTGGTTTATCCATTTATTTGTCAAGACACAAAAAGGCTCAAAAGGTCAGTGTGTTCATTTAAGGTTATTCCATTCATTTTAGACATTTTTCTTGCTTAGAATCACATCTAGACAATCTCTATAATAACACCAGCTGAAACTAGATCTGTAGGATCCTGGTGATAAATAACATGACACAGAATGGAACACTGTGGAAATGGATTTGCTTTACTAATGAACCAAGTTTTTGACTATTTTTATTCACTTTTTTTTAATGGAAGCCCATTTCCGCCACATAAGAGTAAAAATAATTATGCTTTGGTAAATGCTAAATATGACATTACAAGTCATAAATATGAGGAAAAAGATGAGAAGCCAAGTCATTATGAGATAAAAAGTCGAAATGATGACATTAAAAGTCAAAATTATTTAAAAAAGTAAACATTTTTGTCATAATTAGGCCTTAGCATCTCATTTACATCTCATTGACTAAAATGGAGGGTAATTTTGACTTTAAATCTCATATTTATGACTTTGTAAAGACACAAAAAGGCTCAAAAGGTCAGCGTGTTCATTTAAGGTTGTTCTGTTTATTGTAGCTTTAGACATTTTTCTTGCTTAGAATCACATCTAGACAATCTCTATAATAACATCAGCTGAAACTAGATCTGTAGGATCCTGGCCATAAATAACATGACATGGGATGGGAACATTGTGGAAATGGATTTGCTTTACCAATGAACCAAGTTTTTCACCATTTTTATTCACTTTTTTTTGTGGAAGCTCATTTCTACCACATAAGAGGAAAACCAATTATGCATTGGTAAATGCTAATTATGACATTAAAAGTCATAAATATGGGATAAAAAAAAAGACGAGATGCTAGGTCATAATAAGAAAAAAAAAGTTGAAATGATGACATTAAAAGTCAAAATTATGACAAAAAGTCACTTTTCAACTTTTACCTCATAATTAGGCCTTAGCATCTCATTTACAACTCCTTTGACTAAAATGTGCGATAATTTTGACTTTAACCCCTTCACAAGAACCCCCTATTTTGGCATGGGGACATAAATGGCATACCCCAAATAAAAAGATCTCATATTTGTGACTTTGTCAAGACACAAAAAGGGTCAAAAGGTCAATGTGTTCATTTAAGGTCGCTCTATTTATTTAGCTTTAGACATTTTCCATGCTTAGAATCACATCTAGACAATCCCTATAATAACATCAGCAGAAACTAGATCTGTAGGATCCTGGTGATAAATAACATGACATAGATGGGAACACTGTGGAAACTGACTTGCTTTACCGATGTCCTATCAAGTAAATATTTTCTATTTGAATAAATAAGATGCCGAAAATGAGAGATTCAATCTCACCTGGAAAAATATCTCCACATGCTGTCGTGGAGTTTCCTCTTTAAGCATGGGATATGTGCATTTGCCCATCATGTCATAGATGGACTTTATGATATCTAACATTTCCTGTAAAATCCAAAACAATAGACAGGCATGTTGTTTATTAGTGTTTTAATCACTTGTCATGTAAGACACTGCAATAAGGTTTAATTCGTTAACATTCATTAATACATTTGGTATCATGAACTGACAATGAAAAACTTTTTTCTGCATTTATTAATATAGTATTAATTTATTACTATTGTCTATTGTTACCTTGAAAAGTTAAAACTGTATGTTTATGTAGAAATTAAAAAAAGTTGTAATTAAGACATAAATAGACTATTTGATTTTATTCCTTGACTTGAATTATTATTTTTTTTTTTTACTTTTGTGTTATAATTATGACTTTATGTCTCAATTTCTACTTTGTGTCTCATTTCTGACTTAGTATCTCATAATTTTTTACTTTTTGTCATTTAAGTCATAATGACGTCATAATAATGAGATAAAAAGTTGAAATTGTCACATAGAAAGTCCAAGTTTTGTCATAATTATGACTTCTCATAATTTTGACTTTTGTCAATTTCAACTTCTCATATTTCGACTGTTAAATTATTACTATACCATTGTCCATTATTAACTTGATTATAAAGATAATGTGGAAATTAACACTAAACTAGAAGAATAAAAGTCGTTCATTGTTAGTTCATGACACCTATCAAATGAATTCATGTTTCAATTCATTCAGTTTTACTCATATTCTTCATGTATTACCTCTTTTGTTATATATCCATCTTTATTAATATCATACAGGTTAAATGCCCAGTTAAGCTTCTCCTGAACGGTGCCTCGTAAGAGAATGGAAAGCCCCATCACAAAATCCTGTAATGCAATGAAAGACATTGAGAAATCAGTCAGAGCAAACAGAATATTGTTTGCATAACAACATAAATCAGTAATTTACAGCTAGAACATAAATGATGATTATTCTGCTAAACAAACTGCTTCATTTTACATGATGATATGATACCTCAAGGTATTTTAATGGTTGTATTATGGATCTCACTAATCCAGTATAATGCAAAGTGCATATGTGAATGGAAATAAATGTCTTTAATAACCATTTTCCAAATGATGAGTGGAATTTTTTCAGGCTGAACTTTTCACATGAGCACTCAAGGTTTTTAATTACCAGATATGACAAAATAAGCCTTAGCGGGAGCTAAATGGCTACAGGACAAGCCAAACTTTGTTAATAAAAACAAGACGAGGATATTCTCATTTAGTTTAATTACTGTATCGCTGGGGACCAGCAACGCTTGTTTATTGCCAAAGAATGAAATCCTTGTTGTGTGCAAATTGAAGGTTCAGTGGTGGTTAAAATATTTCCTAATATCTCTGTAAGACACAAATTGCACAATATGCTGTCAGTCAAGACATTTAATCAATGGCAGTCAAGGATTTTAAAGTAAAATAAATGGGAATGGGAGCATTTTATAAGTTGTGTGTGGTAAATGTCATTCATTCATTATTTTATTCAAGCCCATTTCTGCCACATAAGAAAAAAAAGTCATAATTATGGCATTAAAAAGTCAAAATCATTGGCATAAAAATGTTTTGTCTTAATTTCTAATTAGTATCTCATAATTTGACATAGTATTATTACGTATTACATAGTATAGTATTATGACTTAATTATGTGATAAAAAAGTAAATTATGAGATAAAAAGTTGAAATAATGAGATAACGTCGAAATTATGCAAAAAAAAGTCCATTTCTTTCATAATTATGAATTGGTATTTCATTATTTCAACTTTTGTGTCATAATTATGAATTTTTATCTCATACTTTTTCATTCGAGTATCTCATATTTATGACTTAGTATGTCGCAATTTCCTCCTTTTCATTGGACTAGTTTATTTTAAATGGCTATGATATAAATGATTTAAAAAGTTTATTTGATATTTTATTTCATTAGTCTTTCAGTTAAACCTGCATGCATAATACCTATAAAGAATTAGCACATGCGCAAGCGTCCACTTCCAAATATGAAACTGCAATTCAGTGTCAACATAATAATATTAGGTTTATTATTAATGTCATGCATGTGTGAGAGAGATCGTCTTCAGAATGCTCCATTAGTATGATTACTTACCTCAAAACTGACAGAGTCATTGTGATCTGTGTCGAATGCATTGAACAGAAAATGTGCATATGTTGATGCATCTGAAAAATAAAACAGGAAACTGCTCAGCTTCAATCACAGCAATGTCATTACCTCATTTCATAGCTTATTCTGTTCAACAACAAAGGGGATGCAGAAGCTTGCACAAGCTATGATCCATTATACTATAAATAATGCAAGCAGTGTGTGTCTGTGAATGGGCTGGAAATGAGCAGGGCCACGTGAGAGAGATTTGTCACAAACCCTGACAAATGATGTAGAGAAGCTCAAACCCATAATTATAAAACTACTCCTTTGACTTTGCAGTGGCACAAATCATGTGACTCAAAAAAAGAAGAGAATCACTACAACAGCCATATCCATATCATTATGATGTATCTCCTAATTTTGACTTTTGTGTCACCATTATGACTTTTTAGTTCTTCACAGTTTTTAATTATAAGATAATACTCACAATTATGAGATAGTGGAAATTATAACATGAAGAATTTTTGTCATTATTATTATAAAGTATCTGTTAATTTTGACTTTTGTGTCATAATTATGATTTTTTTTTAAATCTCATAATCTCACCATGACTTAGTATCTCATAATTTTGACTTTTTATGTGATAATTTCAACATTTGATGTCATAATTACGCAGGACTTTTTTCTTATGTGGCAGAAAAATATACTAACTAAATTATATACTATACACTTTATATAACTGAAATACTAAATAATATTACTGAAAGCGCTTTTAGTACTGTACCAACTGCTGGACATTTCACTTTAAATAATAATGTAATGCATAAATGTCGCTAGGGATGGGCGATAATATCGCGCGATATGCATGCGCATCTTGTCAGTAAAGCCGGTTCCTTGATTAGCGGTAAATCTCCATCACCTGTTTTCAAATGGAGCGGCGGTTAATACACGGAGCCGTAGTTCACTGACAAGCTACGCAATATCGCGTTCATTATCGAAGGCGATTCATCTGCGATAGTGAACGCGATATTGCGT